>JAWQFJ010017256.1:47500-75000 GCA_034096865.1 Theodoxus fluviatilis
AAACGATTCAACAGACTCCATTTTGCAAAATTTGTGACGTGATCATTTGACGTCGTATAACGTGACGTCATTTGCGAGTAGATTTTTTAGGAGGATGGATCCTATATAGAATCTATGCCAGGAGGAATAATTTCGAGAACATTGGAGAAGGAGAAAGAATGATTTTTTACGATGCAAGTAGTCAATTCATGGAATGGCGACCCACTCCACAGCCACGTCACTTTCTTGCTGTATCTCTCGTGGTAACAGATGCGGGCGCAAAAATGGCTTCCAAATGAACGCAGACTTAACTCGTTGCATTGTATTCCGGACAGCATTTGTGTCTCATTTTTGCCAGACAGTGAGAAGATTTCTCAGACTGTGATAGACAGGGGTATGAATAAATATTACTCATGTTATTTAGACGAAATTAAGATCTATGGGCAAGAGGATTACACGGTGGAGGTGACAGCTCGGTGCTTCAGATCAGTGCGAAAAAATGAAACACCACATCGATAATTTATATCCATCTTGACGCTGTTAAGCAGAAGATCAACTATCCTCATTGCTCGTGCAAGGCTGGGTCTTGTCTCGTCTCGGGGGAAGCGGAAAAAAGATTTTCCACGACAGCCGTATCTGGCATTTGAACACGATATTGCAGCGCAGTTTTCTCCGTGCCGTCGTCGCTTCATTTTCAGCTATGAGTGAATGAAAGCGTCGATTCTAATTCCAGGTAGAAACACCACAGTGTTCAGAGTTATGCGAGGAAAAGCTTTCTAACCTATTGACACCAGTCGCTTTTTTTAAATGGGAGATCCAAAATGCCATCGCAGCTATCATTATTATAATTATAATATAGGCCTGTATGCTAGCTGCTCGATCATCTGCTGCTCAGAGCGCAGATCATAAATATGCGTCCGGTGTTTATTTCTTTATTAAGACCAGCTTGTTAGAGACGTGCTTTTCCATGGAGAAAATTGTGTTTAGATCTTTTAGGAGAGATATAGTTTACTGACACCTTGAACCTTTTCCCAGCTTTAAGTGTGGGAATTTTCATGTTATATTTTTAGTGTTTACACTCCCTTCTCCACGCACTCGGCTAATTAGTGTTCATGTTTACAAACTACGGAACAAACGGTTTCTCACAGACATATCGCTTTCAAGAAATACTATAAAAACCCTTGCACGCACTTGCATTCTGCTATTCATACACTAAACTTTATTCCTCACGCACGTGGCATAGATACAACACTCACTATACATACGTGTATCTTGCACAAGCGCTCCGGGAGAGACACGCGAAAACTGGGAGGTCACTCTGTCGGAAATCTCGCTAAAATCAGCTTTCTATTGTCTTTATAGTAAAACAAAGAGCCGGATTTTATTCAATTAAAATTCATAACTTTTAAACAAATTGACCCACAGTGTTCATACTTATACCATTGGAATGATCTTTTTATGCTCTTTTCAATGAACTACATTTCATTCGTGTCATTTACCTTTCGTTTTTTCTCGCACATACCTATATAATACACCTCCTCCTCTGTGTGACTGTGTGAGTGTTAATTCAGCGTCTATGACAAGCCAATGCAAAACAAAACATGTCATAATAGGAGCTTCCTGAACCTATCCATCATGTTTAAAATATATGGTCGATTGTTTCCTGGGCCGATAGCTTGCAAGGGGGTTTAGGGAAAAGAACGTTATAAATGCTTTACAAACACTCCGTCATATCAATTCTCAAATGGCTAAGCTGGTAGAGCGTTGCACTCTTGGTCATGCATGACGTACCAGGTTCGATTCTGCACTGAAACTTTCTTTTCTCTCTTTTTTTGAGAGGTTGTGGGTTCGAACCCGACCTGGTTTTTTGTGTTTGTGTGTGTGTGTGTTTTTTCCTCCCCTTTTTTTTCGAGAGGTTGCGGGTTCGAACCCGTTCTTTTATCTCTTTTTTAAAATAAATATACGAAAACCTGGAGGTTCAGCGCCAGCGGTTTTTATCTGTCTGTGTGTGTGTGTGTGTGTCTGTCTGTCCCGTCTCCACGGCTTATATCTCAAAAACTACTGGACGGATTTCCTTGAGATTTTGCACACTAACTGGAAGTTAGGTCCGATTGAATGTATCAAATTTTCAGAATCGAGGCTTGAAGAGAAAGTGGTTTTCTAAGGTCGTATTCTCGAAATTACCGGTCGAAAAATTATTGAAATGACATTTGACGGCAAAGCCAAATTTGACGTCATTAATAGCATGACGTCATTTGCATGTACGATCTGAAATGCAGTCCCACTTAGAAGCTTTCTGTCTCAACATTTCAATTGACGTAACAGCAGAAATTATGGGTATCTTTTTAGATTGACGTCATTTGCGAGTAGAGTTTCGGGGAACCCATGCGAGAATGAATAATTTCCAGAACGTTGGTGAAGGAGACAGAAGGATTTTTTACGATGCGGGTCGTTTCGTTTCGAAAATGTAACCCTTGAACAGCATTAATTTATCAAATCTGGGTACTACTATTGATCGCAATACCCCGCAATATCCACAAATATACCGCAATACCACCAAATATGCAACTCGTACTTGCGTCAAATCGTCGTAGTTTGATGTTTACTTAGCCCGCTGAACGCTGCCAAGACCAATCTAATGCGATCGCCGTAGTTTGACTGTTTCCGAGAGTTACGTCCCTTCGTGATGCGGTCGCTTCTGTGTATCGGTTCGAAAGTTTAGTTGAATTTGTATGGTTTTTGGCGACCCATGTGTCTCAAAATTGAGTAGAAGTATTTTGAGCGTATTAGGATATCGAAACATCGCATCAGTTTCAATGTTGTTTTCTGGCCAAACATAGTAGGCCTATACTATGATCATTGAATGACCACCTATCAGATCTAAACTCGTTGTCTTCATTTGCCTGTCGGATAAGTCTTGGCAGTTTAAACACTAGAGCAGTCATCAGTTTATTGTCAATTTGAGAGACTCACTGGCTCATAAAATAGGTAGCTAGAGCATAATCGCTCCAAGCATTGATTTCGCCTGCCAGCCAACCAAAACAAGGAACACAACTCTAAATCTCGTCTTGCTTAAAATCGCGGAGTGACGCTTCTTTATGTCTATGTAACGTATGGACGAAGCAAACATCAAACTACGGCGATTTGACGCAAGTACGAGTTGCATATTTGGTGGTATTGCGGTATATTTGTGGGTATTGCGGGGTATTGCGGTCAATAGTAGTACCGTCAAAGATGTATGTTGAATGCATCAATAGTTCTCTCGAGAGGTTGCGAGTTCGAACCCGATCTTTTTTTGTTGTTGTGCCGAAACCTGGAGGTTCAGCGCCAGCGGTTTTTATCTGAACATGAAATTTCTCTTCCACTGATAAAACTTTTTTAAAACTTATTTAGTGCATAGTGCTTACTTTTATGTCTGCAGTCTGACACCTCCTGTGATTGGGTCAGCAAAGGTTTTCTCATGACAAATGACATTTGATCAACATAAATTTATCCCTCTCTCTCTCTCTCTCTCTCTCTCTCTCTCTCTCTCTCTCTCTCTCTCTCTCTCTCTCTCTCTCTCTCTCTCTCTCTCTCTCTCTCTCTCTCTCTCTCTCTCTCTCTCTCTCTCTCTCTCTCTCTCTCACACACACACACACACACACACACATCTTCTTTTTCTTTTTTTTGGAAAAAATAGGGTTGTCAGGGCAAAAAGGGGCAGTCAGGTTGCCATAACCAAAGCTCTTTTTTGACTCACATGCGAAGCAAAAGTGAGTCTATGTACTGAGCCGTGTCGTCCGTCCGTCCGTCCGGGCGTAAAAAACTTAAACGTTGGATTTTTCTCGGAGACTATTAAGTCTATCAACACCAAATGTGGCATGATGGTGTATGATGACAAGGCCTCAAAAAACATACATAGTGACTTGACCTTGCTTCAAGGTCAAGGTCACAGGAGCCATAAATGTGGTCTCAAAAACAGTCATTTTTCACATTTTCCCAATTTTCTCCCACGTTATTGAGAATGGCGACCTTAGCTACAAGTGGTATATAGGTCAAAGCAAGCCCTATCTTTTGATACCAGTTTGGTTGACCTTGCTTCAAGGTCAAGGTCACAGGAGCTCTTCAAAGTTGGATTGTATACATATTTTGAAGTGACCTTGACCCTGAACTATGGAAGATAACTGTTTCAAACTTAATAATTATGTGGGGCACATGTTATACTTTCATCATGAGACACATTTGGTCACATATCATCAAGGTCAAGGTCACTTTGGCCCTTATGAAATGTGACCAAAATGGGGTAGTGAACCACTAAAAGTGACTATAATTATCTCATGGTAGAAAGTGCCAATAAGCACCATTGTGCTTCCTATGTCTTGAATTAACAGCTTTGTGTTGCATGACCTTGGATGACCTTGACCTTGGGTCAAGGTCACATGTATTTTGGTAGGAAAAATGTAAAGCATTTCTTTGTGTATGATGTCATTGGTAGGTTTAGTTGTTTGACCTTGACCTTGAAGGTCACCTGAAGGTCAAGGTCATATAAAGGTCAAGGTCAAGCATGTGAGTCGTATGGGCTTTGCCCTTCTTGTTTTTGCTTTGGCCTCTACTTGAAACCATGTAGCCAGAGGAGGGAAACAGAGGGAAAAAGTGGAGCTCGGCTGACTGCAAGGTTGGCACAGAAATGGCAACAAGTGTGTAAAGCAATGTTGGTGCGAGGCAAATCACCGCAAAACAGTGCAGTACTGAGTATAGCACAGAATCTCTTCATCATTCCAGTTCACCTGAGATAGTGGATCACTTCGAGGAATGGGAGGCGTGGTACGCAAACCAGACTGGGAAAGTGAATGAGGACAGAGAGACAGGCAAGGAGGACATGGGAACGAGCAACAGCACCTGTCTCATGGTGCCGCAGCAACTACAGGGAGGAGAGCCTGACACTCTGGCAGCCTCCCACAACTCAGGAGGCGGAGGAGAGGGTGCCACACAGTCAGCAGCTGGAGACGCCAACTGTGCAGAGTTCCAGGGAGCACCCCCGGAGCACTACATGTCCAAGACTCCTGCTGGTGAGAAGTTTACTGTTGGTTTGTGTGTGACCAGTGGCCAGGGTGAGGCAGAAGATATCACTGTTTCCTTTTCCTTTTTTGTGTGTGACCAGTTGTAGGAAGGCCAGGGTGAGACAGAAGATATCACTGTTTCCTTTTCCTTGTTTGTGTGTGACCAGTTGTATGAGGGCAAGGATGAGGCAGAAGATATCACTGTTTCCTTTTCCTTGTTTGTGTGTGACCAGTTGTAGGAAGGCAAGGGTGAGGCAGAGGATGTTGCTGTTGCCGGCAAGGATGGTTGTGGTGGAAATAGCAGCTGCATAATAAGTGGCAGTGGCAGCATAGCAAGCGGCAGTAGCAGGATAGAATGTGGCAGTGGCAGCATAGCAAGTGGCAGTGGCAGCATAGCAAATGGCAGTAGCAGCATAGCAAGCGGCAGTAGCAGGATAGAATGTGGCAGTGGCAGCATAGCAAATGGCAGTGGCAGCATAGCAAGCGGCAGTAGCAGGATAGAATGTGGCAGTGGCAGCATAGCAAGTGGCAGTGGCACCATAGCAAATGGCAGTAGCAGCATAGCAAGTGGCAGTAGCAGGATAGAATGTGGCAGTGGCAGCATAGCAAGTGGCAGTGGCACCATAGCAAATGGCAGTAGCAGCATAGCAAGTGGCAGTAGCAGCATAGCAAGTGGCAGTAACAGCATAGCAAGTGGCAGTAGCAGCATAGCAAGTGGCAGTAGCAGCATAGCTGGTGGCAGTAGCAGCATAGCAAGTGGCAGTAGCAGCATAGCAAGTGGCAGTAGCAGGATAGAATGTGGCAGTGGCAGCATAACAAGTGGCAGTGGCACCATAGCAAATGGCAGTAGCAGCATAGCAAGTGGCAGTAGCAGCATAGCAAGTGGCAGTAGCAGGATAGCAAGTGGCAGTGGCACCATAGCAAATGCCAGTAGCAGCATAGCAAATGGCAGTAGCAGCATAGCAAGTGGCAGAAGCTGCATAGCAAGTGGCAGTGGCAGCATAGCAAGTGGCAGTGGCACCATAGCAAATGGCAGTAGCAGCATAGCAAGTGGCAGTAGCAGCATAGCAAGTGGCAGTAGCAGGATAGAATGTGGCAATGGCAGCATAGCAAGTGGCAGTGGCACCATAGCAAATGGAGTAGCAGCATAGCAAATGGCAGTAGCAGCATAGCAAGTGGCAGAAGCTGCATAGCAAGTGGCAGTGGCAGCATAGCAAGTGGCAGAAGCTGCATAGCAAATGGCAGTAGCAGGATAGCAAGTGGCATAGCAGGATAGCATGTGGCAGTAGCAGGAAGAGCTTGTGGCAGTAGCAACATAGCAAGTGGCAGTGGCAGCATAGCAAGTAACAGTAGCAACATAGCAAGTGGCAGTGGCTGCATAGCAAGTGGCAGCAGCTGCATAGCAAGTGGCAGTAGCAACATAGCAAGTGGCAGTGGCTGCATAGCAGGTGGCAGTAGCTGCATAGCAGGTGGCAGTAGCTGCATAGCAGGTGGCAGTAGCTGCATAGCAGGTGGCAGTGGCAGGTGGCAGTAGCTGCATAGCAGGTGGCAGTGGCAGGTGGCAGTAGCTGCATAGCAGGTGGCAGTGGCAGGTGGCAGTAGCTGCATAGCAGGTGGCAGTAGCTGCATAGCAGGTGGCAGTGGCAGGTGGCAGTAGCTGCATAGCAGGTGGCAGTGGCAGGTGGCAGTAGCTGCATAGCAGGTGGCAGTGGCAGGTGGCAGTAGCTGCATAGCAGGTGGCAGTGGCAGGTGGCAGTAGCTGCATAGCAGGTGGCAGATGGCAGTAGCTGAATAGCAGGTGGCAGTGGCAGGTGGCAGTAGCTGCATAGCAGGTGGCAGTAGCTGCATAGCAGGTGGCAGTGGCAGGTGGCAGTAGCTGCATAGCAGGTGGCAGTAGCTGCATAGCAGGTGGCAGTGGCTGCATAGCAGGTGGCAGTAGCTGCATAGCAGGTGGCAGTAGCTGCATAGCAGGTGGCAGTGGCAGGTGGCAGTAGCTGCATAGCAGGTGGCAGTGGCAGGTGGCAGTAGCTGCATAGCAGGTGGCAGTGGCAGGTGGCAGTAGCTGCATAGCAGGTGGCAGTGGCAGGTGGCAGTAGCTGCATAGCAGGTGGCAGTAGCTGCATAGCAGGTGGCAGTGGCAGGTGGCAGTAGCTGCATAGCAGGTGGCAGTAGCTGCATAGCAGGTGGCAGTAGCTGCATAGCAGGTGGCAGTGGCAGGTGGCAGTAGCTGCATAGCAGGTGGCAGTGGCTGCATAGCAGGTGGCAGTAGCTGCATAGCAGGTGGCAGTAGCTGCATAGCAGGTGGCAGTGGCAGGTGGCAGTAGCTGCATAGCAGGTGGCAGTAGCTGCATAGCAGGTGGCAGTGGCTGCATAGCAGGTGGCAGTAGCTGCATAGCAGGTGGCAGTAGCTGCATAGCAGGTGGCAGTGGCAGGTGGCAGTAGCTGCATAGCAGGTGGCAGTAGCTGCATAGCAGGTGGCAGTGGCAGGTGGCAGTAGCTGCATAGCAGGTGGCAGTAGCTGCATAGCAGGTGGCAGTGGCAGGTGGCAGTAGCTGCATAGCAGGTGGCAGTAGCTGCATAGCAGGTGGCAGTAGCTGCATAGCAGGTGGCAGTGGCAGGTGGCAGTAGCTGCATAGC
This sequence comes from Theodoxus fluviatilis, assembly GCA_034096865.1. Classification (NCBI taxonomy): domain Eukaryota; kingdom Metazoa; phylum Mollusca; class Gastropoda; order Cycloneritida; family Neritidae; genus Theodoxus; species Theodoxus fluviatilis. The sequence goes on from JAWQFJ010017256.1 coordinate 55,156, forward strand.
AGGTGGCAGTGGCTGCATAGCAGGTGGCAGTAGCTGCATAGCAGGTGGCAGTAGCTGCATAGCAGGTGGCAGTAGCTGCATAGCAGGTGGCAGTAGCTGCATAGCAGGTGGCAGTAGCTGCATAGCAGGTGGCAGTAGCTGCATAGCAGGTGGCAGTAGCTGCATAGCAGGTGGCAGTAGCTGCATAGCAGGTGGCAGTAGCTGCATAGCAGGTGGCAGTAGCAGGATAGCAGGTGGCAGTAGCTGCATAGCAGGTGGCAGTAGCTGCATAGCAGGTGGCAGTAGCTGCATAGCAGGTGGCAGTAGCTGCATAGCAGGTGGCAGTAGCTGCATAGCAGGTGGCAGTAGCAGGATAGCAGGTGGCAGTAGCTGCATAGCAGGTGGCAGTAGCTGCATAGCAGGTGGCAGTAGCTGCATAGCAGGTGGCAGTAGCTGCATGGCAGGTGGCAGTAGCTGCATAGCAGGTGGCAGTAGCTGCATAGCAGGTGGCAGTGGCAGGTGGCAGTAGCTGCATAGCAGATGGCAGTAGCTGAATAACAGGTGGCAGTGGCAGGTGGCAGTAGCTGCATAGCAGGTGGCAGTAGCTGCATAGCAGGTGGCAGTAGCTGCATAGCAGGTGGCAGTGGCAGGTGGCAGTAGCTGCATAGCAGGTGGCAGTAGCTGCATAGCAGGTGGCAGTAGCTGCATAGCAGGTGGCAGTAGCTGCATAGCAGGTGGCAGTAGCTGCATAGCAGGTGGCAGTAGCTGCATAGCAGGTGGCAGTAGCTGCATAGCAGGTGGCAGTAGCTGCATAGCAGGTGGCAGTAGCTGCATAGCAGGTGGCAGTAGCTGCATAGCAGGTGGCAGTAGCTGCATAGCTGGTGGCAGTAGCTGCATAGCAGGTGGCAGTAGCTGCATAGCAAGTGGCAGTAGCTGCATAGTTGGTGGCAGTAGCTGCATAGCAGGTGGCAGTAGCTGCATAGCAGGTGGCAGTAGCTGCATAGCAGGTGGCAGTAGCAGCATAGCAGGTGGCAGTAGCAGCATAGCAGGTGGCAGTAGCAGCATAGCACGTGGCAGTAGCAGCATAGCAAGTGGCAGTAGCAGGATAGCAAGTGGCAGTAGCAGCATAGCAGGTGGCAGTAGCAGGATAGCAGGTGGCAGTGGCAGCATAGCTGGTGGCAGTAGCAGCATAGCAAGTGGCAGTAGCAGGATAGCAAGTGGCAGTAGCTGCATAGCAAGTGGCAGTAGCAGCATAGCAAGTGGCAGTAGCAGCATAGCAAGTGGCAGTAGCAGCATAGCAAGTGGCAGTAGCAGCATAGCAAGTGGCAGTAGCAGCATAGCAAGTGGCAGTGGCAGCATAGCAAGAGGCAGAAGCAGCATAGCAGGTGGCAGTAGCAGGATAGCAGGTGGCAGTGGCAGCATAGCAAGTGGCAGTAGCAGCATAGCAAGTGGCAGTAGCAGGATAGCAAGTGGCAGTAGCTGCATAGCAAGTGGCAGTAGCAGCATAGCAAGTGGCAGTAGCAGGATAGCAGGTGGCAGTGGCAGCATAGCAAGTGGCAGTAGCAGCATAGCAAGTGGCAGTAGCAGGATAGCAAGTGGCAGTAGCTGCATAGCAAGTGGCAGTAGCAGCATAGCAAGTGGCAGTAGCAGCATAGCAAGTGGCAGTAGCAGCATAGCAAGTGGCAGTAGCAGCATAGCAAGTGGCAGTAGCAGCATAGCAAGTGGCAGTGGCAGCATAGCAAGAGGCAGAAGCAGCATAGCAAGTGGCAGTAGCTGCAACTGCAGTGGTAGCAGCAACTTGCACTGCAGAATAGCAGCAGAAACAGCATTTTCGGGTATGTATTTCTGTTGAGCAGAGCAGATCTTTAGGTCATTTTTTTTTTCATTCTTTCTTTCTCTCTTTGATGGTTTTATTTTCTTTCTTTTTCATTTTTCCTCTTTTTCTTTCTTTCTTCTCTTCTTTCTCACTTTGTCTGACTTTCTTTTTAAAGCAGTGTCTAGTCAAGGCAGCTTGTTATTTCCAGTAACAATAGGTTCACCTGATCACTGTGTTGTGTTTCACAGAAGGTGAGTATGATGTTAAAAGAATTTCACTAAGGAGAAATCACTGATGGCTAAGTGAGACCCCCCTTCACCTACCTTGCTGAAACTTAAACCAGTAAGAACCTTTTACATGTACATGTACAATGTATTACTTTAGAAGAAAATGTCTTTAAGAGAAGAAAATTTCATGCAGTTTGCACAATTTCTTGAATTTTTTCGCAGCTATAATCTTTGACCGGTTTGAGCATTTTAGGGCAAACTCCCTGTCTCTGACTCAGTTGCTGTTTCTGACTCTCTCTCTCTGCCTGCCTGCCTGCCTGCCTGTCTGCCTGTCTATCATTTCTTATTCTTGCCTTGCAACATGCTGATTTAGTGCAGAAACACTTGTAGATGAGGGCTCTGAAGACCATCAGCTGTTCAGTTTTTCTGGAAGTTTCTTGCCTCACCCAGACGCCCACCCACCCACCCCACAGCTGTACTGCTACCTGTCCTGTTCCTTGAGTGTGCTGGTCCCATGGTCCTTAGGACTGTAGGAGGCTGTGGTGATGATTAACCTCTGTAATGGGCCAGTGGTCTACACAGTTATCTCATTCCTTCTTTCTGCCTGTCTGTCTGTCTCTCTCTCTCTCTCTCTCTCTCTCTCTCTCTCTCTCTCTCTCTCTCTCTCTCTCTCTCTCTCTCCTCTCTCTCTCTCCCCCTCCCTCTCTCTCTCTCTCTCCCTCCCTCCCCCACCCACCCCCTCTCTCTCTCTCTCTCTCTCTCTCTCTCTCTCTCTCTCTCTCTCTCTCTCTCTCTCTCTCTCTCTCTCTCTCTCTCTCTCCCCCTCCCTCTCTCTCTCTCCCTCCCTCCCCCACCCACCCTCTCTCTCTCTCTCTCTCTCTCTCTCCCTCTCTCTCCTCTCTCTCTCTCTCTCTCTCTCTCTCCTCTCTCTCCTCTCTCTCTCTCTCTCTCTCTCTCTTCCCCCCCCTCTCTCTCTCCCTCCCCCACCCACCCTCTCTCTCTCTCTCTCTTCTCTCTTCTCTCTCACTCACTCACTCTGACTTCCTCTCTCTCTCTCTCTCTCTCTCTCTCTCTCTCTCCCTCCCTCCCTCCCTCTCCCCCCCCCCCCCTCTCTCTCTCTCATTCTCTCTTTCTCTCTCACCACTCCCCTCTTTCTCACTGCAGCGAAGACCATTCTGCTGACTGCAGCCACAGGCAAGGCAGCCCAGGTGTTGGGGTGGAAGGCCAGGATGAAGGCTTACACGCTGCATAGCATCATCTGCTCACACCACAGTTGCTTTCGCAAGGGCAGACCAGCCGCGCAGCAAAGTGAAGACAGCGATGAAAACCCCAACACAGGCTGGGGTTTTGCGGAGACAGAGGTGCTGGTGGTGGACGAAGCCAGTCTTGTGCCTGTGCAGGTCCTCAACATGCTTCTCTGGTGTCTCCAGGAACATGCCAAGCTCCAAAAGGTGGGTGTACTAGACTTCTGCATTTTGACTGTGTGTGTGTGCGTATGTGTTCATCCGTCCGTCGGTCCATCCATCCGTCTGTCTGTCTGACAATCTTGTCTGGTCTGCTCTCTCTCTCTCTCTCTCTCTCTCTCTCTCTCTCTCTCTCTCTCTCTCTCTCTCTCTCTCTCTCTCTCTCTCTCTCTCTCCCTCCATTACTCCTGTCTTTGTGTCTCTGTCACTGTCATTTTATCACTGTGTGTCTTCACTGTCGAACTGTTAATGGTCTACCTTCTGTTTTAGACAAATGTTGCTGGATATGTTTTTGTCTGTGCACAGGTCATTCTCTTGGGCGACAAGCAACAGCTGCCATCGATAGAGCCAGGTCGACTGATGGAGGACTGCCACAAGGCGTTCCGTCAAAAGAGCATGGCGGTGGACTTGCAGACAAACCACCGAGCGGAGTCTGCGCTCATCGTAGAAAACGCCACACGCATTTCCAACCAGGAAATGCCATATACAGACCCACAACGCGGCTTTCACTTCATTCCCGTCAGGAAGAATGATGACAACCGTGAGTGCCTGGCCTTCCTATTGCTTCTGGCAAGGTTTGCCACATTGTTAAAAAAATCCCCTTGCTGGAGGGAATACAAGTGAGGGTTAGGTGGTGATTTTTCTGCTTGATTGTTAGATGAGTGTAGAGATTTTTTTAATGAGATGGATGTCGAATCTGTGGCTAATTTGTTCCTGCCTATGGGTGGAGTTTAACTCATTCAAGGCGCAGAATTTCTAGTGCGTCTGTCCCCTGGAATCGCAGGAAAATGGACCAAGTTTGAAAAATCGTAGTAAAATAAATACTGTAGCTACAAAGCTAAACGTGGTATGGCTAGAAAGGTCTTTATTTGCCAAAACTAGCCAAATGCTGCACTTTGTCAAGCTAAGAAAACACTACACTTGCCATGAAAGTAAGTAGAGTCACTATTTTGAAAAAAATAGGTCCTTGACCCAGCTCTCTTTCTCCTAGTGCCCACTGCTTGTTTCTTGGTCTAGAGCTCAAAAAAAAAGTGAACTTCAAAACATGGCACAAAAACACACTGGAGAAATTTTGTGATGATTGTGTGTATTAGTCCTGAGTTACAACCAATATGAGCCTACAATGAACTACCGAGCAGCTGATGGCGAGTTCGACGTAGTTTCATCCTCGCTCTGATACCTCATCATTAGCGAGAGGAAAATCACTACTATCATCATCATCATGAAAGGGATCATCACAAAAACACACTGGAGAAATTTTGTGATGATTGTGTATATTAGTCCTGAGTTACAACCAATATGAGCCTACAATGAACTACAGAGCAGCTTATGGCGAGCTCGACCTCGTTTCAGCCACATTGACAACTTTGCTCTCATCCTCACTGTCTGATACCTCGTCATTAGCGAGAGGAAAATCACCACTATCATCATCATCATGAAAGGAATCATCTACATCAGTTCCTATCTCATACAAAGCATCCACTTCAGCATCAGAACCCTCCTCTATAGCAATTTCCACACGCTCACCCAACCTTGCACTGCAATCGACGCTACGCCGCCATTGCTGTTTACTTCGCGCCTCGTAGTGCATTGCTGATAAAATTTATGGTCTGGCCGGGAAAGATCTGTGTGTGGATTTAAAGCTGGCAAACCATAGTACAGAGACGAATTCAAGACTAGACTAGTTCCCTATACCATATTTTCCTTGTTGTAAGCGGGCAAAAATATGCTAATGTGGTAGCCTCTATTGAGGCTACGCGCCGCCAACGACTATGTTCGGCGCGTAGCCTCATATGAGGCTACGCGCCGCGAATGAGTTAATCTCATAGGTGTTTGAAGGCATGGTTGGGCCATAAGGATTGCCCCCTGTGGGTTGAGGGTCAGAATAGACCCACCATGTCTCCCTATGCAATTCATAGGAAGTGAATAAATATGGACATAGTGACTTGATTTGAGCTCACTCTAAAAGATTCTAGTGATTTTTGTGCTCAATGGCCTTAGCCTACACAGGCTGATAAGCCATAAACATACGTCCGTCCGTCCATCCATCCATCCATCCATCCATCCATCCATCGTAAAGATTTAATTCTGTCTGTATGCTCTCTGCATCCTCTTAGGCTGCTTGGTGCTGCCCTTGGCTGAGCCACAGAAGACCTCCCTGAAGGTCTGGCAGCCACAGAAGACCTCCCTGAAGGTCTGGCAGCCACAGAAGACCTCCCTGAAGGTCTGGCAGCCACAGAAGACCTCCCTGAAGGTCTGGCAGCCACAGAAGACCTCCCTGAAGGTCTGGCAGCCACAGAAGACCTCCCTGAAGGTCTGGCAGCCACAGAAGACCTCCCTGAAGGTCTGGCAGCCACAGAAGACCTCCCTGAAGGTCTGGCAGCCACAGAAGACCTCCCTGAAGGTCTGGCAGCCACAGAAGACCTCCCTGAAGGTCTGGCAGCCACAGAAGACCTCCCTGAAGGTCTGGCAGCCACAGAAGACCTCCCTGAAGGTCTGGCAGCCACAGAAGACCTCCCTGAAGGTCTGGCAGCCACAGAAGACCTCCCTGAAGGTCTGGCAGCCGGGGCATTCCTGCTGAATAGGGTCACTGAGCAGCTCTGGCTGTTGGCTGCATTGTGTTGGCTGTGTGGGGCTTGTCTTCAGAAAGAAATGTATCACGATATATGCCGTCATCAGCAGCAGTGTCTGATTCTGTATGGAATTTTAGTGGGTGACCCAGGACAGATCTGTGCTTGACGTGCAGTGTTTGAAGCCAGCAGGTGCATGGTTCAAAGCTGCATGGATTGTTTCTGTTTCTGATTGTGTTTGTTCTTCTCACCAGATCGGGATGAGGTGATCAAAACTATGCTTCAGCATGAAGAGGCTCTGAAGGACCATGTTACTTCTCAGTTTGTGGCTTTTAGAAGGTAAAAGCTGTATTTCTTGTGTTTACCCTGTGGCAGTCTCCATTGACTTGACACTGCCCATGAAGTTTAAATTTGAAAGAGATAAATATGTCTCTGCCATATAACCAAAACCCTGTACGGTTAATGAAACACAATTGGGAAAGTTTACTATTCACCACTCTACTGTGGATTGTTAATTTTTTATCTGCCTATGAACACTGATGGGCAATACAAATCTGTGATTTCTACTAAATTTAGTAGGAAATATCTTGGAATCAGTAGGCCTATGCCAAAGTTCAGGCACTTAAAGTTGGTTCAAACAGTAGTTGCATGAACAGCATTGGAAGAATGCAATACATAGCAGATGCAGTGCAAGTGTGACGGACTTGGACAAAAGGCCTTTCTCCATTTTTCAGAAAAGATTGCATAGCCCTCAATGAGCAGTGTGCCCAACACTACAACAATCACAGTCTGAAGACTGCCAGAAGGAAATGGGACTTTCGACCAGGAGACAAAGTCTGCATGAGCAAGAATGCAGATGTGGTCAACTACGTTGGACAGAACCTTCCTGATGAGCCGATAGGAGCAAGAACCTTGAAGATCAAGTTGGAGGAAGAGAGGAAGAAAGCTCGAAGTGGTGGAAGTGCTGCTGCCAGTGAAAATGAAGGTGAATGTTCTATCTGATGTTTTGTTTGTCTGATATCATGCAGCCCTGCACAGTACAGTCAGCTGGCCGAGCTTCTGGAGTAGCCACCAGCATCAGAGCTAGCGGGAAGGGGGAGGGTAGGTGGGGGTAGGGAGTTTACTAAATGCAGGCCTTGCAGATGGTTGTTCTAGCCTTGCTGTGGCTTGGCTTGGCTTAGCTTGGCATGTCTTCCTCCCCATGCCCTAAGCTGGTTAGCGTGAAGGCACACAGTAGTGTTTCCAACCATTATGTGCCCCACATGTCAGGGAGGCCTGGTGGCACCAGTGAGATCTGTCTTGAGCAGTCTGCTCCCAGATGTTGTGGTTGATATTAAAGGCCTTCAAAGAGGACTTAAGGGAATGCTACCAGAGGAATGGATAAGATGCTCAAAGCACTCTGCTCTTGAAGATAATACTCTTGCCCATGGATGCTGCTCTTGCCCAGATTAGAAGTCTTGATTTAGTACACAAAGTTCTTGCTTGCTTGCTAAAACAAAGACATGTTGATGTAGAGACAAGTAAGTAGGAGTAATGAGACAAGACAAAAAAAGAAATTAAAAGCCTAAAATGCCTTTGCCAGGTATTAAGCTTGTACTGGCATCTCCCTTTTGCCTGTTGCACCTTGAAATACTTTTTAGTCAAAGATTATCACTTTTTGTCATACACCCATTTCACATGTTCTCATTTTATCAAGTGTCCACTTTAACATGTCTTCATTCTGACACATCTCCATTTTGACATGTGCCCCATTCTAACGTGCCTCCATTTGAACTTGTCTCCAATTTTACTTGTCTCCAATTTTACTTGTCTCCAATTTTACTTGTCTCCAATTTTACTTGTCTCCAATTTTACTTGTCTCCATTTGAACTTGTCTCCAATTTTACTTACAAGTCTCCATTTCAACATATCTCCATTCTAACATGTCTCCATGTTTTGGATCAAGAACTACTTTCATTGCGCAATCACTGTGTGTCAGGATTTAGACATGTAGTTGATTTGTGTCCTCTCATTCGTCCCTGTGGTAGTCAAGTCAAAGGTGATGCTGCAGGACACCCATTTAGACAAAGAAAAAGATGGCACAATACTTATGAAGGCAAAATAGCTCCTAACAGCTCCATCTCGAGAGGCACAGCCTTACTATTTAATAACACTTTTGAGTACAAAATAAATAATACTTGTATACATCAAGGAGGAAATTATGTAATGGCTGATGTGACTATGCAAGATCAAAACATAACTATATGTAGTGTATATGGGCCTAACCGGGATGATCCGAATTTCTTCACAGAACTATTTCGTGAAATAGAAGAGATGGGTAATAGTTCTATTATTCTGGGGGGCGACTGGAATCTGGCAATAGATATAAAAAAGACTATTACAACTATGAACAAATCAGCAACAAAAGAGCTCGATCTGTACTGTTAGAGAAAATGCAGGAATTTGGTCTTGTTGACTTATGGCATAAGCATAACAAAGTCAGTAAAAGATTTACATGGCAAACTGAAAACTTTGAAAAGCAATCTCGCTTAGACTTTTTTTTAATTTCTGAGAATCTTGAACCATTGGTTCAGAAAGTAGACATTGAACCTGGATATAGAACCTATCATTCTATGGTTTCTCTTACTATAAATACAAAATGGGAGAAGAGAGGAAAAGGTCTTTGGAAAGTTAATACCTCCCTGCTTCGAAATGAAGAATATACACAAGTAGTTAAAAATACTCTACAGGAATTCATTGAACTCTATGCTGCACTTCCTTACGACAGAAAGAGTCTCAAGAACATTTCGCATGATAATCTGCAGCTCATAATTCCTTGGAAGCTTTTTCTGGATACAACACTTATGGTTATAAGAGGGAAAACAATCCAATACGCCCATAGATTAAAGAAAGAAAGCAACGAGAGAGAAAACAAATTAAATGAAGAAATAAAACGATTGCATCAAGCAACTAACGACGAAAAGAGTGTTACAAACACAGCAGCGATTAAGGCACTTAAGAAAAGCCAAAAACAACTTGAAGAAATAAGAAAAAGTAAGACAGAAGGTTTAATGATACGATCTCGAATACGTTGGTATGAAAAGGGAGAAAAAACAATGCTTATTTTTTCCACTTGGAAAAGCGCAACTATACTGAGAAGAGAATAAACAAACTAATACAATCAGATGGCCAAGAAATAATTGAACCGAGCAAAATTCTAGATGAAGTGCACAACTATTATAAAAACCTATATAATGGAATTCACAGTCAAAATTGTCAGTGGTATAATACCATTAATAAGAATGAAATCCGTGTGATAGATGATGAAGACCGTGAAGCTCTTGAAGGTAAAATACAGTACGAAGAAATGGCTCAAGCAGTGAAATCCATGAAAAACAATCGGACACCCGGTTCAGATGGCTATCTGATAGAATTTTTCAAATTCTTCTGGAAAGACTTCGGCAAAATAATTCTACAAGCAGTTAATGAATCATACGACGATAAACAATTCTCCTTTGTACAAAGAGAAGGAGTTATTACATGTATACCAAAACCGGACAAAGACAGAAACTACCTCAAAAACTGGCGCCCAATAACACTCCTCAATACTGTATATAAAATTGCCTCTACTTGTATTGCCAACAGACTTAGAAAAGTTATTGGTTCTATTATTAGTACAGAGCAAAAGGGCTTCTTAAAAGGAAGATATATAGGTGAAAACATAAGACTACTATACGATACATTGCACTACACTTAAAAAAAAAACAAATTCCTGGCCTCCTTGTACTCGTGGATTTTGAAAAAGCTTTCGATACTATATCAAGAAACTTTATTTTAGACTGTCTAAAATGTTTGGATTTGGACAGTCATTCATGAGTTGGATTGAAACGCTCAACAATAATTCATCTGCTCGGGTGTTGCAGAATGGCTACCTGACCAAGTCCATATCTATTTCCAGAGGCTGTAGACAAGGTGATCCAATCGCAAGTTTTCTCTTTCTCATTGGTGCTCAAATTCTGAATACCCTCTGTCATAAAAATGAACAAATCCGGGGAATAACAATTAACGGAAAAGAGCATAAGATAGCCCAGTATGCAGATGACACAGAATTTTTCCTCGACGGTAGTGAAGGATCACTAAAAGCAACACTAGAAACATTGAACTACTTTGAAAGCATATCAGGGCTTAAAGTAAACATTGAGAAAACAAGATTGGTGTGGTTTGGATCTCTGAGTAATTCCAAAACGCAAATATGCACAGATTACAATTTAGATTGGAATCAAGGTCATTTAAAATTTCTTGGAATCGCATTCTCCGCCAGCATGTCGGATGTCCCTAAATTAAACTATGAAGGACTTGTAGAAAAAGTAAAGAATATCCTCAAAGCATGGAGAGAGAGAAACCTCGCGCTCATTGGAAAAGTCAAAATCATAAAAACACTAGCACTCTCTAAATTGACTTATTATCTGATAAACATTCCTCGACTCCCAGACAATATAATAAAGAAATCAGCAAAACATGCTTCCAGTTTCTCTGGAACGGTAAACTTGGCAAAATAAAGAGAGATATAGTGATAAAAGATTGCAATGAGAGAGGATTGGGAATGATAGATGTAGATAGCTTTGACAAAGCTCTAAAATTGACTTCGATGAGACGCTTACTGCATGATAACTTCACACGTAACTATATATATTCTACGGACCATAAATGTGAAATCTTACTGAAGACAGGAGGCTGCATTGACCCTGAAACCAGCGCAGGATTGAATCCATTTTGGAAAGAAGTTTTCAGCCATTGGAATGAGATATTAACCAAATTTGATCAACCATCAACAGTAGAACAGGTCCTCTCTCTATCTTTGTGCAACAATCCTTTCCTGAAAGATAAGTACTTGTTCAACCTTGAGTGGTACAACGCCGGCATAAATTCAGTCAGAGATATCGTCAATGTGAAAGGTCAACCAAAATTATTTTCTGAAATAAGGTCAAAATACCAGATTAAAGGCAATTTTTTATTATACAACAGAATAGTGCATAACATCCCGGGGAGATGGAAAGATATCCTCACACGTAACTGTAATCAATCTATGCTAGATATTCCCAGTTCTCCTCCAATTAAGGAAATATTGGAAACCAAAGCAAAGAGAGGCATTACTTTTTTCTATGACAATCTAACAAAAAATAATTCTTTACCTGCAGGACATGAAAAATGGTCAAGAAACCTGTCCGACTACAACCTTCCATGGAAGAAGTATCACACACTAAATAAATGGGCCAACCCAGACACACGGACAAGATCATTTCAGTTCAAGCTTTTACACAGAATCCTGCCTACTAATGTATTTCTAAAAGCAATACGACTATCAAACGACGACAGGTGCAGCATGTGTAGAATGAACGAGAGACATTAGAACACGTTTTTCTCTTTTGTCCATTTACCAAGATTCCCTGGGACAATATTGAATTGTTTATATCTCAAAAACTAGATCAGGTTGTGAAATTCACCACTTCCGAAAAATTATTTGGAGCTTTGCAGGGAAATCACATATTAACCCTAACTAGAAAACATATTTATTATTGTAAGCAGAAGGAGGAAAAACCAAATATTCAAGATTTGACCAGATACATAATACAGGTGATTCAAATAGAAAAATATAGCGCAAAAATCGGCCAGACCCTTGAACATTTTAAGACCAAATGGAACAATTTTATATAATGAATTAATATACTGTACATTACAGTACATTGACTTGTATTGGAAATGCCACTCGACACAATTCGGCGCTGTGAAATCCCCATCATTCCATCTCGACCAACATTCCTAACATTCCTTCTTCACCATCAGATGCCCTTACATTTCTTATTTCGCATACCCTTCATATACACCCCTTCCCCCCCCCCCTCTCTCTCTCTCTCTCTCTCTCTCTCTCTCTCTCTCTCTCTCTCACTCTCTTTCTCTCTTAACAACTTATAATACATCTCCTTCTCTTTCGTACTTTTTTCGGCTAGAAGGAGATAAACCCCCTATTAAAAATACATTTTTAAAAACCCACCCCTTCCCATCCACCCTCGTTTACTCAGTAGACTTCCTCCTTTGCTGTTCTTTTTATTTAGATATCTTTTTTTGTCTAGGAACGAATTCATGAAAGTACTGGGATGATGATGATTGATGATTGATGTTGATGCTGAATATTGATGCTGAAGATTGATGCTAATGATTGACGCTGATGAGTGATGCTGAATATTGACGCTATGATTGATGCTGATGTTGCTGATTGATGCTGAATATTGACGCTATGATTGATGTTGATGATTGATGTTGATGAGAACCACTGTGTATGCCTCCACCCCCCACCTACCCCTCTGCTTCTTTCTTTCTGTAAATAAAATATTTTAAATTTTTTTTAAAAAGAAATGTTTCTAAAACATCATTCTATAAACAGTTTCAAGCAGTTACTTTAGTAATGTTACGTATGCAGATGGCCACAACATTAACGATCTACAAACGACTGGGTCGGGTATTTGCTCATTCCAAGCTTTCATATAGAACTGGAACTATTTGTCCATGTTAGTTTAGAGGCTACGGACATAGGCATTTTATCCTTTAGCCAGTTGTTTCAAACCGAGATAGTTCAAACACCGCAAGATACGTTAAAAATGCAACTCAGATTTCAATAAAGATCTCAAAATTTGGGTGGGGGGTGGAGTCAATGGTGATGAAGTATAAGATGAAATGCAGTCTCCTTGTTTAGGCTTGTATTTCAATTTTGTGTTTGAATTGCATCCTGTCTTCTCTCTCTCTCTCTCTCTCTCTCTCTCTCTCTCTCTCTCTCTCTCTCTCTGCTGGGGGTCCGTTTCTGAGTTGTTAGCATGCTTGACCAGCCTTTGCTTGCAGCTAGTGGCTGCTGCGTTCAAAGCTGTGCAGCTCCCAGAGTTGCATCCTAAATCAACCCACATAGTTTCTCTCCACCCAGGAGTACAACAGGCTACTTGTGAGGGCAGTGTTGGCACGCTGTAGTTTGATTGTATGTGGCCATGAGCCAGCACCAGGTTGCAGTACTCCTCAGGGAGTGGAGTTGGTGCTGGTATATGACTGCGTGAGCATCTTATATGTCTGTCACTGCATCTATTGTCAAATGCTAGTGGATGATAGCTCAAGCAGCCCAGCGATTATGGGGTTAAATGGAAAAACGGTTTGACACTCGGACATGAGTGAAAAGTCACTATGTAAAACTGCACCTTTATCTTTTCCTTTCATTAATGGCAATGGTGCCTCAGGTGACAAGAAGACATCATCCACAGAAGCAGAGGAAGTGCATAAGGACAAAGAAGTAATCAGGCTGTACAATGGAGAAGTTTTCATCATCACTGATGTAAGTAACCACTCATTTGTGATCAGCCAATTTTATTGGTGTTAGGAAGTGCTTGTTTTGCTTTTGTTTTTTGTTTTTTTGCCTGCCCTCTCTCTCTCTTCCCCCCCCCCCCCCCCCCCCCAAAAAAAAAAAAATCAACAACACACACACACACCAACCCCGCCAGTTTTATTTGAGATGGACAATGGGTTAATTGTTCTCTGCTGCTGTGCTTGAAAATACAGGCTAAGTCAGTCTGTGCTGGAAGTGTAGAGCCCATCATTTCCTTCTCTTTTCTATGTGTATGGATGCATGCAAGTGTGCATGTGTGTGTGTGTGTGTGTGCGCGTGTGTGCGCGCGTGTGTGTGTGTGTGTGCATGTGTGTGTGCATGTGTGTGTGTGTGTGCGTGTGTAAATATCATGTTTCCCTGTTCAATTTCCTGCCATCAATGAAACATTGAACTCTGAGTTCTTCACTGCATTTCCCTCCCAAAGGTGCAGGACATCTATTACAAGAACAGGAAATGCCAGTTCATGAGCATCAGTGACAAGGAGTCCACACAGCCTCGAGAACTGCTGGTGTGGGGCCGGGAACTGACAGGGTCGTGTCTGATGAAACACGCCTGGGCCAGAACCATCCACACCTACCAGGTCCGTCTATCCTCGCCTTTCTTCCCTATCCCCCCTCCCTTTTCCACCCCCCACCCTCCCTCCCTCCACCCTCCCTCCCTCCACCCTCCACCCTCCCTCCCTCCACCCTCCACCCCCCCACCCTCCCTCCCTCCACTCTCCACCCTCCACCCTCCCATCCTCCACCCTCCACCCTTCCATCCTCTACCACCCTCTGTCCCTCCACCCTCCCTCCCTCTACCACCCTCCCTCCCTCTACCACCCTCTGTCCCTCCTCCACCCTCTGTCCCTCCACCACCCTCCTTCCTTCCACCACCCTCCCTCCCTCCATCACCCTCCCTCCCTCCACCACCCCCTTACCCTCACCCCCACCCACCCCACCCACCCCTTCCCAGTGTTTCCTTCATCTTACCCTTTTGCTTGGGGGCAAGAATACACCCATAGTATCCCCCATAGTATCCCCTCATAGTATCCCCCCATAGTACCCCCCCATAGTACCCCCTCATAGTATCCCCCCATAGTATCCCCCCATAGTACCCCCCATAGTACCCCCTCATAGTATCCCCCCATAGCATCCCCCCATAGAATCCCCCCATAGTATCCCCCCATAGTATCCCCCCATAGTATCCCCCATAGTATCCCCCCATAGTATCCCCCCATAGTATCCCCCCATAGTATCCCCCCATAGTACCCCCTGTGTTAATAAAAGTACAACCTAGGCAAATTGAGACTAGACTTGGTCATACTATAGCCAGCTCTGGTGATTTTTGTGGTCAATGACCGTACATAGCCGAAAAAGGCTGATAGGCCATACAACTTTATTCTTTCTTTCATTCATTCATTCATTCATTCATTCATTCATTCATTTGGTTCCTTCATTCCCATCAAAGGTCACGTTTCATGGCTAACAATGATTGAAAAGATAGATAAATGCCAGCCCTGGTACCTACTTTGCAAAGTGTGTGAGCATGCACATCCCTCCCATATATGTGAATCATTGCCCTGCAAAGTTGCTGATTTTCACTTTCAAAAAATGAATAAATGAATTAATGAAATTGTTTGGCCAATCAACCATTGTGAGCTATGTACGGCCACTGATTGCAGAAATCACTAGGGCTGTTTGGAGCAAGGTAAGTCTTCATTTTGTTGCGTTCACCATTTGCAAATCAAGCAGGGAGACATGGGGGGTCTGTTGTCACCCCCAACCCACAGGGGTACGTGGGCCTAAGCAATGAAAGCAAGTGGTCAGACAGGGCAGGGGTATGTAGGCCTAAGCAATGAAAGCAAGTGGTCAGACGTGAAATCAACAGAAGAGCCCAACAGCATAGAAAATCCTCAGTCCTCCAAAAGTTACTAGCCAGTTAGAGCAAACATGTTTACCATTCTTTGAGTGACAGAGCAATATGCCCAATTTGATGATGAACTTTAAAAAATGGAGAAAGATCATGAAGAACTTGCCAAAAATGGGTCAGTGATAATCAGTGTTTATTGTATTTCCATCTTTGTTTAAAACTCTGATCACTGATGATTAGACAGTGAACTATCACATCTGTCTCTTGCAGATCAGCAAAATAAACACCCCTGTGATGTCACTGAGGCTCTCATTGGCTCGGTTGTGTTTTGTCGTGGATTGGTTCCTAGTTCAGTCAGCATTGCTGTCACTTGCCATGTTTTGTCTGCAGGGATCCGAGTCAGACGCAGTGGTCTACGTGGTGGGAGGTCCCGCATACCAGGACTGGCAGCATGTCTACACGGCAGTGACGCGGGGGCGCAAGGCTGTGTACGTGGTGGGGGATGAAGACACACTCCGGACGTGCATCACGAAACCGAGTCAGTTTCGATTCACCACTCTTCAAAATCGGATCCTAACACACACCTCTACCATGCAGGAAAAAGTCAAGGTTTGTGTGCTTCCAGGAACTGTTACTGGTCATTATACCTGTTGTTCAATCTCTCTCTCTCTCTCTCTCTCTCTCTCTCTCTCTCTCTCTCTCTCTCTCTCTCTCTATATATATATATATATATATATATATATATATATATATATATATATATATATATATATGACTAAATGCATAAACCTGTGTCTGCTGAGGGTTGTTGCTTTTCATGGCAAATAAAACATTATGTATCCAACCTGTGCTTGAATTCTTGTTTTTGGTGTATGGAAGAATGAATGAAGATATAGTGGACATAATTTTGAGGTGTAAATTTACGTTTACAAAAAGCTGCGGTTAAAAAATCACTGCAACGGCCTGAAATCATGGCTGCCGAAAAACGACACTTGCTTGTCGACTGTGCTGAGAACTGCTGCAGGCAAAATCTGCTCAATAAAATACAAATTGAATCGGGTCATTGTGTACACAAGATATCATTGTACAAATTGATAGCAACCATTTGGAATTAGCGTTCTGAATCTCATGTGAAACTCTTCAGAAAGTCCGCGGTGTCGTACGTCAAAAGCGTTGTAATCGCCAATCGCGATCTTTGTTTTCAGATTTCTCTGTCGACTGTCTACCCTGAGAGTTAAAAAGGGTTATTTTCTGTTAAATGCAAAATCTGGATCAGAGCAATACATTGTTGTAAATTGTAACTTGTTGCGATTGTTTGTTATGGTTAATGAATTGGACTTTCGAAAATTGTTGTAATATTTGACGTTTGACACTTTTAACAATAATGACACCCTGCCATTTTTCAATTTCAAGAGCTAATTTCTCAAAAACGGTACGCTTCATTATCTTCTCCTATTGCACACACTTTCATAACATTTAATAGTGTCTAATAACACCAAATTCAGAACTTTCACTTACACTTTGTTTATTACCCCAATTGTCCTTACTTAGTTGCACACGTTTATGCATTTAGTCATATATATATATAACCTGGCTCCTAGCCACCAGCCCAGTGCCAGTGCCAGCAATAACCTGGAAACGATACATCGATGACATTTTCCTTCTGTGGACCCGCTCGGATGCCAAGCTCCAACAATTCTCGGAATTCCTCAACCAATTCCATCCCTCTATCAAGTTCACCTTGGAGTCCCATGACCAAGCAGCACCCTTTCTGGACATCCGCATCACCCTGCTAGATGGTTTCCTCCAAACTGACCTTTACTCCAAACCTACTGATGTACATGGATACCTCCACAGTCTGTCCTCCCACCCTCACCACGTCATCCGAAACCTCCCCTACAGCCTCTTCCTCCGTCTACGCCGACTGTGCTCCAGCCCCGACACCTTCCGTCAGAGATGTGATGAACTGGAAAATCAGCTCAGAGCCCGAGGCCACCACCTTCCTACCATCACCAAGGCCAGGACCATTGTCAGCACTAAGTCCAGACAAGAGTGCTTGCTATACAAGTCCAAAAAGAAGAACCAACGGGTCCCCTTTGTCGTGACCCACAACCCCAACAACCCTCCTTTGCGCTCCTGGGTCGGAGAACTCCACCAGGCGATGACCAACACCAGCCCACGCATGGCACAAGCTGTGCCCGATCCACCTCTTTTGGGGGAGAGAAACAGCCGCTCCCTACGGGCCCTGCTGATGCCCTCCGTACTTCCCACTCCCGTCGATGCCAACCCTGGCTCCTACAAATGCCAGAGTTCCCGCTGCGTCGTCTGCCAGTATCATCTTGTGGAAGGCCGCACATTCACCAGCCAACAGACCAATGAAATATTCCACATCAGACACAAACTCACATGCACGACATCCAATCTCATATACATCCTGTATTGCACTAGATGTAACCATACACAGTATGTCGGCGAAACAAGCAACTCACTCAAACAACGCTTCTATCAGCATCGCTCGAACATCAACACTAACAAGAACACCTGCACTCTCATTACTGAACACTTCTCCCTACCCAACCACACACTACAAGACCTCAGATGCATGCCGATAGAGAAATCCTACACAGACAGCACTGAAGGACGACGCAGGCGGGAACGTTTCTGGATGGGCAAACTCTCAACTTTGACACCGAATGGATTGAACACGTTGCCATAATGGTTCTTCCATTTTTGATCCTCCCCAGTGGATCTTTTGACTTTGTGTGTGACTCTGCAGGGCACTTGTGAATGGTGGTACTCCTGTGAGAAGGGAAACGGATGAATGTGGGTCTCAGTGAGAGTGAGACCTGATATGCCAGTATGGATGTGTGAATGTGTATATGTATGAGTGTATGCGAAGCTGATCTCTGGTGGTGAGCAGACCTACTGGTATGACTCCCCCTCCACACGTTCCCGCTTCCCCCTCCCTCGCCCCCCCCCCCCCCTCCTTCTCAGCCCCCCCCCCCCCCCCCCCCCCCCCCCCTCGATTCGCCAATCGCGGTCGAACAGAGTGACAGGCCACGCCAATGTATGACGTCATGTGTGACGTGGAAACCCGGAGTTATAGTCATCAAACCCTTCAGTATACTCCTGAGGAAGGCTAATAAAGCCGAAAATTTGAAGCGGAGTAAGGCTTGTTTGTTTATATATGTGTGTGTGTGTGTGTGTGTGTGTGTGTGTGGTTTTTTCTCTGTCTCTTTGCCTTTCTTTTTCCATTTGTCCATCTAATGGTCTTTTTTAAAATTACCCATCCATGCATGTTGTTTAACTGCATAATGAGTCTGCCTCACTGTTGGTCAGCTTGTCTGCCTGCCTGCTGTCTGTATCACTTGATATACATATCTTTTTGTCTCTGTCTGTCTGCCTGCCTGCTGTCTGTATCACTTGATATACATATCTTTTTGTCTCTATCTGTCTGCCTGCCTGCTGTCTGTATCACTTGATATACAGTGAACTCCACTTAGCATGACATAGGATAACACTACACTTCGGAGAACTCGACCATTTTATTCAGTCCCAGCCAACATTCTTTTTTGTATAATTACAAAAAAACTGGTTAAGACGATGGCACTTGCCACCCCGACCCCACTTAACTCGACCCAAAAATGACTGCATACGCAAGATTTTCCTGACCACTCAGTCACACACAACACCATCCAGATCAAGCTGTTTAATTGTGAGGCTTTCTCTGGTAACAAAGGGAGAAGGGAAGGGGGTAGGAGAGAAGCAGTGAAGATCGATAAGAGAGGAACTCAAAAGCGCAGCAAGATGAAAAGGCAGCTGGCCCAGAGAGCCTGTCCATGCACTTGCTGCAAGCTGGCTGCAAAGATGATGTTCTTGATTCATTTTCGGCATTCCAATCCTCATTTGAGAAATTCCAGATGGGAACAAAAATGCCGGCCAAAAGAACACAATTTGTCAAGCCTTTGTTCCAGTAATTTCCCTGCAGTCTTCTACTCTTGTTAGTAGAAATTCCATCAGTTTTCTTATCATTCTTTCGTAGTCTCACAAGTCCTGTGTCATTTGAAAATTCATGCACTCAACGTGCTTTGCCCTATTTCTCTTCACAGTGGTTGTGATGGAAATAATGTTACAAAACAACCCAAAAGAAAGCAAAAACGGGGGGATAAAACACACACATTATGTATCTTGTTCACACCAGTTATGCACAGTGGTTGTGATGAGAAGGGATGTAATCCAACATAGCACATTGAAGGTCGAGAAAAATTACCTCTCTTGACCTCTGGTTAACACAACACTGCTTAATTAACGCGACCTGTTTTCCTGTGCCGCTGCGCTGTTGTGTTAACCAGAGTGCACTGTACATATCTTTCTGTCACTTGATATAGAAATCTTTCTGTCTCAGTCCATGTGTCTGTGTGTCTGTCTGTCTGTCTGTCTGTGTGTCTGTCTGTCTGTGTGTGTCTGTGTGTGTCTGTATGTATGTATGTCTCTGTCTGTCTGTCTGTCTGTGTGTGTGTCTGTCTGTGTGTCTGTC
>JAWQFJ010017256.1:77500-103420 GCA_034096865.1 Theodoxus fluviatilis
ACAACTCTGACCTGTCTCTGAGAGCATCGCAGATGTCTGTTGAGACAGGGCTGTCTGAGGCTCTCTGCTTGGCAGGAAGGGACACAGTCAGTGGCAGTTCTGCTCGTAAGGATGAAGGAAGAGCTTTGAAGAGAGACAGTTCTCAAGTGACAAAGCCACAAGCCATAACGTCCAGTCTTGAGGCAGGAGAATACCCCGGTCCTGATACCAGCACTTTGTGCAATAGGGATCTGGAGTGTGCTTCCACTTCAGCCCTTGCCTCCAGTGTCTTTGACTTTCCTGACAGCGACGACAGCTGGATCAAACACGTGGACGAGTCCCAGTTCAATGTTTCCAACCACACAGAGGCGTCTCCTCAGCACAGCCACCTCCTGGTCAAAGCAGAGAGGGATGCACCTAATTTGAGTGACCCTGGCAGACTCAACATGAACAACTCTGCTGTGGTCATGGGTTCTCCCAAAATGAAGGTACCCATACACTCAGAGAGAAGCCTGGCAGAGCTGCTGAAGAAGACAGGCAGCATGTCTTCAGCATCAGCAGTCTCTGTCTCCAATGCGCCTTCCTCGCCAAACAAGCGCCAGGAAGCTAGGGGTGGCACGGGTACCACAACTCCAACCAAGCAAATCAAGATGGAGGTGAACAAAGATTCCCCATCACAGCCTCTGCAGGCTGGTCTGCGCCAACTCAAGTTTGAATAAGATGTGTTGGTGTGTGCATGTGCATGCATGGGTGCATTTGTTTGTGTGTGTGAGAGAGAGAGGGAGAGATGTGTGTGTGTGTGTGTGTGAGAGAGAGAGAGAGAGAGAAAGAGATGTGTGTGTGTGTGTGTGTGCAACAGAGAGATCTGGGTCGGAATCTCCAAGACCACTTTGGGGGCTTCCCTTCCAGGGTGTGAAGGAAGTGTCCTATGTGAGAGTTCTGAGTTGTTATACACAGAGCTGTAATGCCCAACCCCTGCTTTGTAGTTGTGAGACCTGAGTCTTCCACAGAGAAAATATGTTTGCTATATGGAACACTTTTACCTCAGATGTCTCCACAACATTATGGCAATCTCTTGACGTAAGTGTCCAATAGAGACATCTTCAGACCATCAGGAACACTTAGAATCAAAGAACTGATCCATGGGGAAACAGCAAATTCATTGCTCAAGCAATGTTGTTAGGATGGAAGGTAAACAGGCCGCAGAAACAAAGCCCTCTTTTCTGCCTTCTTTGTGGGAATTGACAGACTGCCCAAAAACATCCTTGCAGGCATGCAGCATTGTGTTAGCCAGTGGGGGAATACTGTCCAGTGGGGGAATACTGTCCAGTATGGGAATACTGTCCAGTGGCCACATGCCTGAGATCTGCAGTTAGAGAAGGAGTGGAATATGTCCTGGATCTGTGCTTGCTTACCTAGCTCTGACAACAAGAGAAGTGAGTAGATATAGTGCATTGCATCACCCATCGATTTGGACACAGCTGTCGTCTACTGTTTAGTTTTACAACGCAGGAATGGGGTTTCCAGCGTGGAGTGGGCATCGACTATGTATTCAGCCTCACTGACATCTTTGATGAAAATCATCAGATCACCCGTTGTGCTCTTTGTGCATGTTTAGGTGCGGGTTTGGGTGCAAGCCTCTCCTATATTGACCACTTCAGAGCAATAAATTGGAACATTCCTGGACATGAAAAGATGGCAATTCTATGATTTGATTCATAAACTGTGTTGGCATTGTGGATTGCTGCTTGCTTCAAACTAAGGATTCCAAGATCCAAGGGATGAAAAGGCACTTGTTTGATACAGGTGGGCTTGACCACGATACATTTGTCATGTTGATTATTGTTGCTGTTGTTGCAGATGTTGAAATGTTGTTAAGTAAATAAATGTGCATGTCATGAAGACAAGTACAGTTTGGCACCTAATGTTGGTACTTGATATGGCATGGTAATATTTTCACTGTGTTGTTGTACATTGATGTTTGGTGATGTATGTATAACTTTCCTTGCTTTTTTAAAGTGTGTTTTATGAAGTAGGTAATCTCATTGCTACCAGATGCATTTACAAGATTTGTTGGCGCATTTAAGATAATTTTTATATGAAATCTCAAGAAAGTGCAATTAAAAACTTTTTAATGGTTTTTATTGTGACTACACAACAAGATGGACTAGTAGTGATGCATTTCACTGGCACTCAGCCCTCACCCTGCAGGGACAGGCAGAGAGAGCTAGGGACTTAGGCAGGGACAGGCAGAGAGAGCTAGGGACTTAGGCAGGGTCAGGCAGAGAGAGCTAGGGACAGGCAGGGACAGGCAGAGAGAGCTAGGGACAGGCAGGGACAGGCAGGGTCAGGCAGAGAGAGCTATGGACTTAGGCAGGGACAGGCAGAGAGAGCTAGGGACTTAGGCAGGGACAGGCAGAGAGAGCTAGGGACAGGCAGGGTCAGGCAGAGAGAGCTAGGGACAGGCAGGGTCAGGCAGAGGGAGCTAGGGACTTAGGCAGGGTCAGGCAGAGAGAGCTAGGGACTTAGGCAGGGTCAGGCAGAGAGAGCTAGGGACTTAGGCAGGGACAGGCAGAGAGAGCTAGGGACTTAGGCAGGGTCAGGCAGAGAGAGCTAGGGACTTAGGCAGGGACAGGCAGAGAGAGCAATGGACTTAGACAGGGACTGAGTCAGTCCATCTCCCAGTGAACATGTAACCAATGGTGAGTTGTATCATTTCCAAATTCAGCTCCATTACATGTACAGTACATGTGTGTGTGTTTCTCAGTTGGCGGAAATGGGCCTGAAGAATTATGTTAGTTATAAAATGGGGCAGATTTTACATATATATATATATATATATATATATATATATATATATATATATATATATATATATATATATATATATATTTTAACTCTTACAATGTACACTGAGATGCATTTGTAACCCAAGACTGAATTTGGGGTAGGTGAGTTTTCTTATTTGTTTCCATTGTTCTGGCATTTGCATGGTGTTCCTATAGTATGATATTTTACTGGCACCCATTTTACTTTGTAACTGGCAAATGCAAACTTTGTAGGTTATTTTTTAATGCTTGCTTTTTGCTTCTTGATGCAAAATATTCATACATACAATTTTAAGCCTTACATTGATGTTTGAAACTAAACATCCATGATGAAAGCTTTGCTCATCAAAAAGATGTGACAAGTTTTGCCTTGACAAGCTTCTCATTACTGTAATTGTAGCAAAGATATTTGCTACAATGGTGCTATGGTAGAGCATTTTGGGCGCTAACCGAAAGGTAGCTGGTTCAGTGCCTGCCTGTGGTCCTGCATTTTTCCTGTCCCATGCAGGGCCACAACTTTGTATGTTAAACACATTACTGTATTATTGTAGCAAAGATGTTTTCTACGATGGTGCTATGATAGAGCATTTTGGGCGCTAACCGAAAGGTAGCTGGTTCAGTGCCTGCCTGAGGTCCTGCATTTTTCCTGTCCCATGCAGGGCCACAGCTTTGTATGTTAAACACATTACTGTATTATTGTAGCAAAGATTTTTGGCTGTAACCTGATGCAGGGCCAGGTTTGGAGGGGTCAGTGCTGCTCTGGTTTGTATGCTTGCATTTCTCAGTGGGTTTGAGTAAGTCAGACACTTTGAATGTATTCCTTTGCGGATTGGACATTACTGAAATTTCTTTCAAGTGAAATTTTCAAGCTCAGCTTGTTGTGTTTCCAAGCATGCTTTTTGGAGCTAGATGCAGAGTAAGTACTCAAGGACTGGGTGTGCCATACACATGGAGTCTACAGCCGGATTCTGGTTGCTGGCCTTTGGGGCTGCTTCGCCTTGGCATTGAGACCTAAATATTTGGGTGAATGAATGGAGTTTTGTGGTCTATCAACCTTTGTAGGCTATATAATGCCATCCATGATCTACAAATTCACAAGGGCAGGTTCAGAGCAAAGCATGTCTCAGTTAGCCTTTTCACTCATCTTTTACGATTAGCATAGGGAGATTTGACCAAGTTCACTCTTACCCCTAACCCCGTGGGGTTATCTGGGGTCCAACTGGATTCCAGATAGCAGACATGGCACTGACAAACTTGATGTGGCAACTGGACACTGGTGACTAGAAGTATGGCAATGGAGATGGCCAGTGCAGAAATTGCACTTTATTGCCATTTAGAAGCTTGCTGTAAAGCGTTAATTGCAATGAAAATAATCTTTTCATTTTAAATGTGCCATATATTTCATAACTTGCCTTCATCATACAGAGCATATTCATGCTGAACTTATGTGCAGCCTACAGGGTATATCTTGTAAAGGTGTTGACACCTACGTAAAGCAAAGGTACTGTTGATGTTAGTCTCAAGTGGCCCAGTCATCCTGGGAAGACATCTTGAAGCTGATAAAAACAGGACCATGTCCTTCACTGTAGTTGCCTTGCAACCTCTTGTCACAAGGGAGATGCTAGGGAAGCTGAAGTGAAAAAGAGGACATAAATATGTGATGCGTGCTTTCATGTTGATACTAAGATATTTTGTTTCTGTGTAACCATGAATACAATATATTATAGGGTGACAATACAGTGATGAATATGAAAAGAACTGCAACAGGTGCTGAATTTCCTTGTGATAATTATCTTTGTGAAGTGCCTACCCAGTGAAATGCTTCTGTGATGTGCAGTTTTGGCAAGCAGCCCTAGTCAGTGTTCAAATAATGTTGAAGTTTCACACAGTATTAAACTGTGCATGCTGTGAACACAGGAACAGTTTGGCATGCCATGTTGGTACCCTGTACTGCAACAAGTTGTCAAGCGTTTTGACAAGTTGCTTCAGTAGTGTTTAATGTACTTGTTCATGGAACACATTGTACTTACAGGCTCTATGGGGTGGGGTAATGATGTATACATGCTCATGAAACCATTTGTACCTACAGGCTGGGTGGGGGACGTAGTGCTGTGCAGTGGCAGGTATTCCACCAGTCAGTAACATATCACTTAAGTCCTCTCTGTCCCCTTCAGTCAGTGATGGTTAGCTTTCTGTTGCCTCGAGTCAAACAGCTAAAAGATTGGACAGCCTTGGAAAGCCTTGTATGGCCATGGACTGCTGGGACCCTCATCGCTGCTGCTGGTTGGAGCAAAGGCAAGTCAGCCACTCCATTTCCACATTTCATGATACATAATAATTATGGGGAGGTGCTGCATGTCCTGTCATATGAAACCGCCCGTGTCTTAAAATAAAGTCTGGGAAGATACTTCATTTGCTGGCAGACGAGGATAGGGAAGGGCTTGGAGGAAGAGAGACCGGGGGGGGGGGGGGGGCGGATAGCGGGATCGGTGACAGTTTGTGGCTGACAAGCAGGTCAGCAATCACACAGAGTTGCGTCCCTTGCTTTGGGTTTTCCAGATCTATTTATGTATCTTCCCGACCAATGAAAGTATCATCCCGGACTTTATTTTTAGACACGGGCAGTTTCATATGACATGTCCTTCTTGCCCCGAACCTCAGGTGTCATCTCGAGTAAGAGCTAGAGGGATTTTGGGTGGCTCAAAATCGCATCAAACCAGATGATCCATGTTCCAAGCAGCCCAAGCGTTTAGTTACCGTTGTTTAGTCATTTTGCACCTGCTGTCCTTGTTTCAATTTGGTGTAGTCAAGCTGTATGCAGACCCAACATTTTACTGGATTTTTCTACAAACTCTTGCTGTGTACACTCATGCATTTACAACTATGTTTTGGCTTGATCACTGCCAGCTCCACCCCCTATACAGCAAGTCCATGAAGAGGCAGCACTCCAGACCAGTGCTTGCTAGGAGTGCACATGGATGATAAAAATGCTCTGAACCTTTACCTCCGACTTCAGTGTTCATGCATTTCCATTGTTTGGTTGACCCAAATTAGGGAAGGCTTGATGTTTTAGTTATGCAGGATTTTAAGGAACCAAAATGAGGATGGATGCTATATTCCCCAGACAACCAACCATGCAACAAGCACGCACAGTGGACTGGACACACAACCATGACATGGCATGCTTCGTAGGAAAGGGGCTGACAACTGTAACATTATTTCACATTTTTTTTATTAAAACTTCCGTTGAGCATTTCATCTTTGAGAGGAGATGCCAATTTAACCATCCCATCGTTAAAAGTTAATACACGACCAGAGCAACACAGTCCACTTGCTCCAGCTGCACACGATAACATGACCTGGGTACATTCACACATAACTTATCTACTGTCAGACAAGTGACTCAGAAGATGGAGGGTAGGGAAACAAGAATTGAAACATCAATGTCAAATGGATGAGGGGAGGGGGGAAAAGAGCTTTTTGTTAAGTACACTCATTCACTCACAGGATAGTATACACTAGGGGGATAAAACAACTTCGTTGAGGTCGCTGAGAGTTTGATACAAATTCAACTTGCACCTTTCACTTCTATCTCTGACAGTCAGTGTCGTCTGGGGAGGATGGACGAGGGCTGGGATAAATGCAGTCAAATATGGTCTGCGGAACTGGGCGCTCCCACTTGCAGCATGCCAGGTGAAGAGAAATGGGAACCAGAAGCATTCTGTGCTCCAAACACACCACACAACACCACAACTAACCACGAAGATACCAAAATGTGTCCACTGCTCTCGTTGACTCTTGCTCTGTACGTACGCAAAAAATACTGCACTGCGAGCCAAATTGGACAACATCAAAGTACTTGCAAATGGAATCACAAACAATTTATTTATCATTAAAAGTTGTGACATTTATCTACACAGGATGTACATACAAACACAATGTGGGACTGCCGTGGCAGTGCGAGTCCATGCCAAGCCTTGCAGTCGTCCTTTCAACTCAGTCGGCCTCACCTCACTCCCTCCCAGGCAGCCAGTGGTGGATGGCGGCACGGCATGGATGTGTGATGGTCAGACAGGAACTACGTCGCAAAGCCCACTATGGCCCTGCAACATCTTCTCCCTTACCCCTCCCTCCCTCCCTCCCTTCCCCTCCCCTTCCTCGTCCTCCCCTCCCTCCTCCAGCACCCCCACAGAAAAGCTGCTGTGGGCACGGCAGGGATACAATCCAAGGCATCAAATATGACAGTGACAGCAAATCAACTGATATGACATAAATGAAAAATATACAGGCATGGCCAAAACAAAGGGGGGGAAAAACGAACTTGTCCTGTCTGTACAACCTGTGGACATCAAATGAGCCAAGAAGATTACAGTCAACACAAGACAAGTATTAAGCTACAACGTCAACCTCTACCCACCCACACAGCCATGCACAAGATCCAATAGAAAATATCCTAGGAAGTCCTCTCATGTCCCAGGTTGATGCAAAACCTGGACCTCAAAGAAGTTCAAGTCAATTATGCCCCAAAATGTGTTTGCATGGAATAATGGCGACGATACCCCAGTGTCCTGGGAGAGCAAAAGGGGAGAAGATTCATCTCCTCTCACTCTCGTTTGCCTCCAAGCACTTGAGATAGAGGAAAGTTCAGTGACTGCAGCCAAAACGTCTCACTGGTCCAAGGCATTCACACTGCTGGTTGGCCGTTGGAGACAGCTGTGTGCTGCGGTCAGTCAAGTCTATGGAAATGGGTCTGTCCAGTCCGGGCAGCAGCGGCGGCAAAAGATGAAGACTTCCCCACAAAGCTTCACCCTACTCACGCTGCTCCCCCCTCCTCCTCCTCCTCTGCCAGCACACGGCCAGCCCAAGCATGGTATTCCATCTACACATTTCACAGCTAGCAGGCTAGGCTGACAGAATCCCTGGGATTCCTTCAAGCATAAGCAACTGTAAGCTGCAGATGGGGTAGCCCCCCTCCTCCATGATTAAAATTGTTCAACTGATTTAATCCTCCACAGTCAAGAGAGATGTTTGGTCACAAAGGCAGGTATTCGCTCTACTCACCTTGCCCAGCCATGGGATTACTATGCAATTCAGCAATTTCAGGACCCTTCAAGACAATGGACATACTGCCAAGAATGTATCCATCCAGCAATTGCATTTATCAACTTCCTTCACAGAAAAGCACTAGTACTACACCTACTCCTGCTCCCTAAATTGAGTATCCAGAAAAATGACAAAGACTGCACAGGCAGCAGGAACACGGTTCCATTTCTCATTAGTTTGATTGATCAACTCAATGATGATAATATAGCAATAGTCCTTGTGTTCTCCAGTCAGTAACAGCCTGAGTATGCAGCATCACACTGGTAACCTCTCGCTTCATCCAACATCCACTGGGTGCAAGAGCACGTTGATAAACAAAACATGATGAAGCACCATACTAAATTCTAGCTCAGAGGAGCTGGCATTGGAAAAATTAATGCAATGTACACACAGAGGTTAGGCTGCTTTACAACTACACAAGAGCAGTTTCTTTCTTCCCCTCTCTCTTTCTGTGCATGACCCAGCCCTAGTGGATGGGTGCTGCTATGAGGCAGGTAGTGAGCACTCATACAGGACATCAGAGACAATCTGCGCCACTGAAGAGTCCAGGATCTGTGACATGACCAGCGCCAGGAGGCGTGGTTGGTGCCTTGAGAACAGGGATCGGTTCTCGGGGACGCGTGACAGGTGAAGGAGAATGTTGGCTGCACGGCGAAGCATGTCCAGGCTGGTGCCCAGCATGCCCTCGGGGTTGCTCTGCAGGACGTGCATGCCTTGGCTGCTCACCACACGCATGGCCTCCTGCTCGGCAGACTCCAGGAAGTCAATCAGCAGTGAGATGGTGGGATGATGGAGAGCCACTGCCCTGGCTGCACAGCTGTCTCCAGTCACCAGCTCTGACATGAGCACGATGGCAAACTCCTGCGTGACCTGCTCCTTCTTGTTGGCCAGCAGGCGGCTGAGGTTGCCGAAGAGATCCACAATGCGGGCAAAAGGTGGAGTGGCTAAAAGGAGGTCTACATTGGCGTCGTGGATGCAGAGCTTGCACAGTGCCTCTAGGACCAGCTTCTGGGGAGACAGCGTGGAGCCTCCAGTCTGGAAGGGCATGGGATCCCGGGCACAGGAGGACGGGCAGACGGCCCAGTGCAGCAGGCCATCCAGAACAGGGAAGCACACCTCCTCGGGATACTTGCTCAGGTCCAGGTGACCACTGATGTTGGCAAAGATGACAAGGGCGTTCTCCCGCAAGGCCAGCAGGAAGTTCCACCACCACTCCACGCGAGGGGGGCCACACTCGTCGGTGGTGTCTGTCAACTCGTCTCCCTCGTGCTCCATAAAGCCACGTCGAGACTTGGGGGCCCGAGGTGGGTGTGTGTGGTGCAGCAGCAGCAGCTGCCCCAGCACTCGGATCAGGCCAGGGTGGTTCGACATCTCCAACTCGTTGCCCGGGATGCAGGAAAGGCTGCGGAAGATGTTGGAAAGGCAGACACAACGCAGGCCCAACTCCTCCTGGCCCTCACTGGTGGTGCTCAGTGGAAGCTCATCCTGCACTAGGGCCTCCTCCTCTTCCTTGACAAAGAGCTGGCAGCTGGCCAGCATCTGTCTCATCTGGCACTTCTCCTCCTCAACGCGCTTCACCTCCACCGGCAGCTGCTCCTGGGACAGGACTGGAGGGCCTTCCGAGTGGCCGCTTGGTGTGTGGCTGTCATCGTCGTTGTCCTCCTCCATGGGCATCTCCTCTGACTCCTGCTTGATGCTCTTGGGTGAGGTAGGGCACTCAGTTGTGGACGTTTGAGGATTGGATGAGGAAGATGGTGATGAAGATTTAGGAGAATTGGGTTTGCTAGGAGCCTTTGGTGCTTCTGGTTCAGGCGACTGACTTTCTGACTTCACAGCAGATTTTGGCGAGCTGGGCGTTACCTCAGTCTTTTTGGACTCGGCCTGGGTGGAGTCGTGGGCTATTGTGGCCTCGTTGGAGTCACAGCCATCCAGTTCAGGGTCCCTTGGCTCGGTTTTAATTTGCACATCTTTCATGAAGTGGTTCCGCACTTTGGACTTGTGGCAAGCTTCTGAATCTGAAAGGTCTTTCTTCTGAGACTCTTCCTCATCCGTCTCCATTTTCTCCTCTCCATGACCATTCTCCACAGCTGCTGCCTCCTCCTCCTCCTCCTCTATTTCCTCCACAACCGCCTCATCTCCTTCCTCACTCCCTCTCACCTTCCCACACTTCTTCCCCTGATCAGACCCGCACTCTCTTTCAGAAGTCCTGTTCTTGAAGAAGAGTTTCTTCAACAGTTTATGTGTGCTAGTGCCCGTGAATTGAGTGATGATATGTGATGTGATGTCACCACAACCTATCTGCCAGTGGTGAGCACCACCATTGAAACCACAGAAGACATCCCACTTCTTGCTGTCATGCACCCAACTGTTGGTCGACTTCTCTTCCACCTTCACCGTCTTGCCACCGCGCGAGACCAGAGTGTAGTCTGGTAGATCCTCCTCTCCCTTGAGCTTTGCCACCACATCTCCATAAGCCTCCTCCTCCTCATCATCATCATCATCTTCATTGGCCTCCTCATCCAATTCTCTCTCCATACGTTTCCGCTGCTGCTGCTGCCGCAGCTCCTCAAACTCCTTCTCAAAGCCAATCTCCAGCTCTCTGAAGATGCCAAACATCTGGATGAGGCAGCGGCGGAAGTGCTCAAGCAGGACCTCCAAGAGGCCAGGTAGGTGGACAAGGTTGAAGTAGCCCACGGTGCTGTCATCGTAGAGCAGGATGTTGAGGGCATCGATGGCCCAGGTGCTCTCAGCCAGGAGCCCAGACTTCAGGCCCATCATGAGGCGCCAGGCTTCCAGAGGTCCTGAAACAGCAGAGGTCGTCTCAACACTGTGCACAAGGCATCCAAGCCTGCTGGCCAAAGCCAATGCGAACACTGCCAGCCAGATGATGAAAACAAAAATGCATAATCAGATAAAAAGGAAATGACTAGCACAGACAACTGGAATGAGGGAAGAAATGAAGAACTAATCCAGTGTGCATTAAACTTCACAAAGAAAAGCCTGAACAAGGGACTGGGATTGAGCATCCGGCACTGAGCAGGCGAGTATGGCATGCCTGACTTTCTGTACCTTTATCATTGCAAACTACAACTTTCCCTTTCTGACCAAGAGGTAGAATGCCTACCATTTGCATCTATGTGCCGATACATCCTATTAGGTAAGTATTAACATACCCACATTAGGTGAAGTGCAAAACTGTTGCATCTGTTCAGACTTTCATGTCAGGATGAGTGACGAATGGGGAAAATGATCAAAAATGGCCTCAATGCCAACTGCTACCACTCCATTTTTTTCTGGGCATTATCCTTGGGCAAATAACTGTCTCATTGGCTAAGTGACTCATTCAAAATATTGATACAGCAGCTCAGTTCTCAGACAAGTACAATTAGGACAGTATGATGATGTAAAAGTATTCCCTTACAAAAAACAATGTACAGATCTTCTCTAAGTTGACTAATCTTACGGTCTGATTGTCTGGGAAACAAAGACTTAATTTTCTGACATTTAGGCCAAATAGAAATCTCAGAAACAGTCTGATCGATCATCTAGGTGTTGAATCATATCACTTTATAATGGTTATTGCAATAATTCAAATGAATGAGACAGTAGCACGACCAGGAGAAATAAGTGAAGAAGAGACAACAGACATGTCTTCAAGTTATGAAAACCTGCACAAAGAGGAACATACACAAAACAGTCAGATATACAAATGCAAAGTGGGTGATTAGGTTTCCTCTGAAGCAGGAAGAGAGAAAATGACATAGAACATAAAGAGAAGCCGGCAAAAATATGCTGTACATTTTCTAGATTTGCTTTTCCTTTGCAGCACAAAGCAACCACTCTTGGATTTAATCAATGATGGATGATAATCTCATGCTGTCAATGTGCAATGCATGACAATGAAAAAGAGCTAGTTGACAAACCCCACTTCCCTTTAATTAAGAAACACATCCCCAAACATTTTACAGTGGAACTGATGCACTGAGAACAGAAATCTTTGGAGTTTACTGACCTATGTCTTTGTTATTCAGGCGTCGCCTCTTAGAATGGTGGGGCTCGACAGCCTCCACTGTGTCCGGAGGAAACACTATATCCTTCTTAGGGTACTGAGAGTTGGGGAGCATTGTACACGGCTTCTGCTGCAAAAGAACCAGCAGTCAAGTCAGAGGGCAGCCCAAACGAGGAGGAAGCGGGCACAGAGCAGATGCACTACAAGCCCTAAGCTTCTCTCTCTCTCTTTCTTTCTCCATCCGCCACCAAAACCCCAGCACCACCACGTCCTCTCTGGGTTGTTGCATCTCTATCTGTAACCTCGTGGGTTGGAAGGCATCTTTAAAAGATGAATTTTAAAAGTCTCCTTTTTTTTCTCTCTTTGAAAGTATTTATTTCCTGTTGAATATTAACAAATGGGAACATTTATCACATAGAATGGACATAGACAATGTCAGATGTCCCAGGCCAAAAGACCTTTATGGAAACTCAAGTGAGGGATATCAATTTCTGCTCTTCAGCTTGTCCAGCAGAAGAAACAGAGCGATCAACAGTGACATCCATGTGTAAGGGTCATCAAAATTTAACACAATTCAGGAAAGCTCACATTCTTGCCAGTTGATGCAATCTTCCAGAACAACTTACACAAAAGTGATTTCTCCAAATAATATCAAAGCCATGCCGGAATCTATTTTCAATACAAAACAAAATGGATAAAACTCTTTTTAATATCATCTCGCCTATTCTTTAAATTTTTGCTACAGCTCTCAGCTTTACATACTTCATTTGACAAATTTTGAACCACTTGCAGAAATGGAAAAAATAAATAAATCGGCAATTTATTTCATAAGAAGCATCTCTAGTAAAAGCTATGTCAATGCCTATGATAATAATCATTGCTAAAACCCAAGGACAACAGAGATCAACCCAGAGAAATTGTGGCAAAGCTGGGATATTTCTGCAGCACTGACGACCACTCCTACCTTGGCTGAGGGTACATGAGCGCTCCTTACCTGCAAACCGTCTCTGTCCAAACTTACAGCACCTTCTGACAACTAGGCTAGGCTGGAGCTTAAATGAATAGGCCTTTGCATATTTCATCAACTCACAGTCAAGAGCAGCCTGCCTTATCTATTCTTTGATGTGATGGGAAGTCGCAATCTTTATAATGAATTCATGACCTCTTCAGCTATTTCCCACACTAAAGTTTGCAAGAATTAACTTTAATACACTCCATGTACAGCTTCATTAGTGTCAGCTTTATCCATTAGAAATTTTCTGGCAAAAAATCAGGTTCCATCAAACTATAAAGCTATACCTGTACATTCCTAGGAAAGAAGTTATCCATATGAATGCTCAAATACACTCATACAGTGTCAGATGAAATCATACACTCTACAATGGCATACTATCAAGTGACCGAGTCCAAGCTCTCCTGAAAGTCTGCCCTGACAAACTCTCATGCCACTGCACTCACACATCCACCTCCATGATGCCCTTGCATTCCGCTCTCAACCACAGCAGAGCAAGAGAAGGCTTCACTAGCTAGATTACAAGGCAAGCATATGCAAGTTTATTCCACTTCTACAGTCAGGGAATCATCCCACTCCCCTTCAAAGGAAAGCTCCTACAACTACACTTGGCTACAAAGAAAAGCCAGACAGGACAGCAGTATATCTTGCATCTCTCTCTCCATCTTTCCATTCACTCAGCAGACATGAAGGGGAGACAACTCTAACAGAGGCAAGCTGAAGAAGTTTCAAAGGGAGGCCACTCCTCAAAAGGGGAGGCCACTGTGGGCCTACCTGCTTGGACATCATTTTTTCTCGTGACTGAGGCGAGGCTCGGTGCCCCATGTTGCGGCCAAAAGGTCCCATGGGTGGGGTGCCTGGGGCGGCTGGCATCCCCGACATGGCGGGGTTGATGAAGTTTGGGGAGGCTGAGGGAAAGCGCTGGGACATAGGGGACCACTGGGATGTCTCGCGCCTTGGGTCTGCAGTGACACAAACTTATCTGTCAAGGAAAGTCATTTCAGTTTATGTGCAACAGGCAAGCAAGATTCAGCACTGCAACACCTCCCCAAAGAAAGAGAATCACCATGAGATCTTTTACAATAGATTTGGTAGAAAACATGTCTTCAAACCTTATAGAGCACTTCTGCTAACCACTGCACATCCTACTACGGCCTAAAGGTCATTCAGTCAATGCCACGAAGACTTCATTAAAGCAATGCCGTGGTATGGTGTTCATGGTTCTGCACAGAAACACTACAAATTTCACAGATGAGTAGCTCCATGTGCATCAACAGAAAGTTGCTTGTTCCCGTGAGGTGTGAAGCATGCATGACAGCAAAATGTGTGCGAGGTGTCAAAATTCATGCATGACAATAACAGTCCCATCTCCAGTCAACAGCAGACATTACATCAAAACGAGGTGCACAAAGAAAAACCTCTTCAAAATTAGTCCACTTGAATACCTGGCTAGGGTGCAGTGGAAAAAAAAAATGTTAAGCATGGCAGAACCTCACATGTATCAATCTCACAAATACATTTCACTGTTCCATCAACCGCTTCCACTCAACCTGCTCAAACACATGGCATGTAAAGAAAGTGCAAAAAAACACAACATATCAAACAAATTATCAAGTACTAACACCAGAACCAGAAGAAAACAAGGTGTGTGTGGGCAAAAATCTGCATGCAGAAGTCATGAAAACAACCCCAACCAGGAACTTAACTACACAAGAAGGGCAAAGCCCATACGACTCACATGCTTGACCTTGACCTTTATATGACCTTGACCTTCAGGTGACCTTCAAGGTCAAGGTCAAACAACTAAACCTACCAATGACATCATACACTAAGAAATGATTTACACATTTTTTTCCTACCAAAAAAACGTGTGACCTTGACCCAAGGTCAAGGTCATCCAAGGTCATGCAACACAAAGCTCTTAATTCAAGACATAGGAAGCACAATGGTGCTTATTGGCACTTTCTACCATGAGATATAGTCACTTTTAGTGGTTCACTACCCCATTTTGGTCACATTTCATAAGGGTCAAAGTGACCTTGACCTTGATGATATGTGACCAAATGTGTCTCATGATGAAAGTATAACATGTGCCCCACATAATTATTAAGTTTGAAACAGTTATCTTCCATAGTTCAGGGTCAAGGTCACTTCAAAATATGTATACAATCCAACTTTGAAGAGCTCCTGTGACCTTGACCTTGAAGCAAGGTCAACCAAACTGGTATCAAAAGATAGGGCTTGCTTTGACCTATATACCACTTGTAGCTAAGGTCGCCATTCTCAATAACGTGGGAGAAAATTGGGAAAATGTGAAAAATGACTGTTTTTGAGACCACATTTATGGCTCCTGTGACCTTGACCTTGAAGCAAGGTCAAGTCACTATGTATGTTTTTTGAGGCCTTGTCATCATACACCATCATGCCACATTTGGTGTTGATAGACTTAATAGTCTCCGAGAAAAATCCAACGTTTAAGTTTTTTACGGACGCCCGGACGGACGGACGCCCGGACGCCCGGACGGACGGACGGACGACACGGCTCAGTACATAGACTCACTTTTGCTTCGCATGTGAGTCAAAAAGTAAGACACAAAGCCAGTCAAGTCCAGCACAGACAAGAGCATAATGCAGTTAGCCCCTGGCCCCATGGGTTAGTGCACCATTGAGGACAAACGCAGCATACCCGCCATGAAACTATCCCTGGGCCCCAGTCCATCCAAGGGGGGGAAGGGCAAGTGCCCTAGGCCCCTATCCGAGAAGCCAGGCCCAAGACTATAGCCTGTCAGGAAGGGAATAAATTATCCTGTAGTAGTGGGGATTAACTACAGCCCATTAGGGTTCTGCAGATATGAGAACTAGAGAATAACACAGCAGTCCATGAGGTGTGGGCAAAAAGTAAGGAACCGGTCGTGTGCCAAACTGAGAGGGGATCTCTGTGATCAGAGTGAAAATGATCAGTGCAGATAGTCCTGATAACACACAAGTGTTAACTACAGTCTGTAGGGAAAGGGTTGCTACTCAAACCGTTGCCCCATTGAAATGGGGACAGGACTTGGAGAGAACAAAAGTCCTGCTAAAGGTAGGTAGATGGGCCAATAA
This sequence comes from Theodoxus fluviatilis, assembly GCA_034096865.1. Lineage (NCBI taxonomy): Eukaryota > Metazoa > Mollusca > Gastropoda > Cycloneritida > Neritidae > Theodoxus > Theodoxus fluviatilis. The sequence goes on from JAWQFJ010017256.1 coordinate 93,534, forward strand.
CCAAATGAAAGTTACACCAGTCCTGCACATATAGACAGGGAAAGCCAATGTAGTAAAAAAAAAAGAGCAGCAGTCTCAGATATAGGCAGGACAATACAAGAGCTGTCAGGAAGGGAACCTATGGAAATCTGACATCAGGGGAGCATAGTAACATGTGGTCAAAAGGAGCTAAGTCCTATCAATGGTAGGGCACAGCTCTGTTATTTGAAGGATAAATTTGGACCGGTTGTTCTGTAATTTGGGAACTTGAAATACACAGGTGCTGTAAGACAAGGAGTTTGACTGGGTTTCAAGAAGAATGAAGGACAGACGATTACAAATAAGTAGTCGTCAGAAGGCTTCAACAGAGATAGCATGGGAATTAGAGGAAGTCGCTGTTGTCTACTTGTCTTGGTTCCTGTGTGGGTGTTGCTGGTTATTTCCTCCAAGCATTTTGCAACTAATGAAACAAGTCTATAGCATAATGAAAGATGGATCTATGCATGATTATATAGTCATCTACCTGCATGACGTGAAGCATCATGCCAGCAAAGAAATTAAGGCTCAAATGTTTAGCAACATAATGTACCAAGCCTGGCTGTACAAATTAAGGCAATAATATACGACTCAGACGTGCACATCAAGAAAATGGGACAACTACTTCCCTTGGAATTCAGAAGATCCAAGACATAAGAAGCCAGCAAAGCAAGGAGATATTCTTCCTATTCTCTTCCTCCCTGCTGCCACAGCTCCAATACTTCACATGATGGCAAATTCACAACAAAGACAAAAATGTCCATCATACACTGTCACACACACAAAAAGCCATCCACAGCATACAAATACTCTCAATTACCTCCAACCACTCACATCACTGCACAGCAGTAGTCTGTGAAGAAACAGTTGTACAGTTCCTGAAACCTGTCCATAGTGGGCTGGCCACAAGACCACTGATCCCCTGTCAACACAGCCCAGTCCACTCAGTCACTTGACCGCCTCCATTCATGCATATAACAAAGCACAACTCACTCACTAAGGAAAAACTCGACACACACCAAGAAAGTTCCACATCCTCCTCTTTCACTTCCAACATATATATACCAGCTGACCTTAGCACATCCAACTAACTGTACAGCCACCTGGTTAACAACAGGGTGCACGCCCTGAGGATTCTTCCTACCTGAGGGCCCACGGTCCATGTCTGGAAAGCGCTTGTTGGGCGTGCCATACATGGTGCTTGGCATGTCGCCTCGTGAGGGTCTAGGGCCAGGAAAACCTGTCGATGGCCCGCTGAAGATCCCACATTGGTCCTGACCAACCTGTGGGCGCGGGCCCCCGTAGCCCCCCGACTGGCTGGGGTACGACTGGCTTGAGGGGGTGGAGCTGTAGCCCCCCTCCTGAGGCGGATGGGGGGGACGCATGCCAGGCATTTGCTGCCCAGAAAAAGTGCGGGGCGTGTAGCCCCCTTCTGCTCCAGGTGGCATCATCCCAGACTGGGACTGCCGAAACTGCTGGCCAGGATGACCGCCAGAGCTTGGGTCAAACCTGATGGAGAGAAACACGGGAATTGACATTTTAGCTGTTTCCATGAATATGTATTCATGTTCACTTTTCAAGCAACAGCACAAAAGGGATTCGTAGGCAAACCTAAACTATGAAAATGCCACAATGCTTTCGCCATCACAAAAATCTATTCAGAAAGAGGTACATTTAACTTAAGGAAGTTACATCTCTTACACAGAAATGTTTTTATATACGAGGGGTTACACGTTTCCGCGCGGACTTGCAATGATCTGAACACCAGGGATTTTTTTCCAACATTTTTCTCATGTTCAGCAGTTCCCAGAGGCTAAGCAGACACCTTCTCAATGTAATCGCCACCAATTTGCACACACTTCTCAGCCCTTTAGATCCATGTGTGGAAACAGGCCTTGAAATCCTCAGTTGTGAAACTTTGAAGCTCCCCCAGTACAGATGGATGGATAGACAGTGTTTTACGGCCTATCCGCCTTGTAGGCTATATAAGGCCATTATGCACGAAAATCAATAGAACAGTTGAGAGTAAACGCTAATCTCAAGTCACAGTGTCCCTAGTTATTCGTCTCTTACAAATCGCGTAGGGAGACGCGGTGGGTCAATTCTTACCCCGAACCCACAGGGGGTCCCCCAGTACAGCAGCAACAAGCTGATCCCTGGTTTTCGAAGTGGCTGCCTCTCAAGGACTCCTTCAGCTTTGGAAAGAACCATAAGTCACAGGGTGCCAGGTCAGGGGAGTAGGATGGTGGGGTCAAGATGTTCAGGCCCGATCCCTCCAGGCAACGAACGGTTGACTTTGCCTTGTGGGCTGGGGCGTTGTTGTGGTGGAACCACTGCTTCTTGAAGGGCACCATGGAGTGACACTTACGAATCCCATCGAAAACTTCTGGCAGGCACTTCTCACGATACCAGTCCACGGTCACTGTCTCCTTTGGTTCCAGAGGGACGGCAGCAATCATGCCTTTTTGGCTGAAGAACATGGCAAACATGGTCTTCTTCACCGACCTGATGCGCCGGGCCTTCACCGGACCAGGCACTCCCTTCATCGACCAGACCATGGACTGTTTCTTTGTTTCAGGGTCGAGGTTGAAGAACCAGGCTTCATCTCCAGTGGTCAGAAGCTGGTAGGAAGGAGCCTTGCCATGCTTGAAACGCTTCAAAAAGTCAGCACACCACGTGGCACACATGGCCTTCCGCTCGTCCGTCAGAAGGCGGGGGATCCACCTGGCTGATTTTCTGCTGTAGCCGAGATCTTCTTTCAGGATGCGACGAACAGCTTTTTCAGCTCCATGGCAATCCTGGCGACAGTGAAACGTCCATCTTTATCCACCAGCTCCCTCACTCGTTCGACGTTGCTTGCATTTCTCGACGTCCTCGGCTTGGGTTCACGATGTTCGTCATCTCTTGTCATGTGGCCGCTTGAAAAACGCTGATACCACTTGCAGACCATCGTTTTCTTTGGAGCAGAATCACCAAACACCTCCTTCAGCTCCTTCAGGCATTCCATGGCTGTCAAGCCATGACAAAAGTTGTAGCAAATGACAGTTCGAAACTCTCTCACAGTCAAGGGCTCGCTAACGCCGCAGGACACTTACAACATCACTCGTACGGCTCCTGCGCCCTTCCATCCTGCAGGAAAATTACGGGGGAAAAAAAAGAGAAGCCTCCAGTAATGTAGGAAGGAGGGGGAGAACGTCCGAACCGGCTGGGAGCTCGAGATATAATGAAGTCCGCGCGGAAACGTGTAACCTCTCGTATCTTCATATTAAAGGACCACTTTATTGTCATTAATTTTTACCTTAAAAAACTTTAACTGAAGAGTACAAGCAGCTCACCTCTCTTGGCGGTCATACTGCTGGACAAAGGGGAACTGCCCGCTGGAGGAGTGGGGTGGCCGGTTGGGGAACTGTTGTGACCCGCCAGGCCCTGAGGGGAAGTTCTCCATGGAGCGGCTGCTGCTAGGAGAGAAGCCGTCAGCATTGGGTGGCATCCCTCGGCGGTAAGAGTCGCCAAATCCCTCGCCGCCAGGGCCTCTGAGAGCCATGCCTTCCATGTTGTTGAGGGGCGTGTTCTGGCTCATGCCCTGGAAACTGCCTGACCCCGGTCCAGGCCCTGGTCGGCCACCATAGCCGTAACCGCTGCCATGCGGCCCAGGTTGCTGTTGGTACGGCATGCCGGAGTTGCTCCAGGAGTAGTGCGGTCCTGCTGAGGAGTTGGGCTCATCCGCAAAGGGATCCTGCACACTGATGCTGTCTGAGGCCGAGGGCCCGGCACCAGCGGAGGGCACCGTGGATGCTCCCGAGCTGACCGGGGGTCCCATGGCACCCCCACTGGCCCCCATCATCCCACCAGGGTGGGGCATGCTGCCCATCATGGAGCCATTCTGGGGACCATTGAAGCTGCCGCTGCTCATCATGCCGTTGTTGGGGCCCATGCCCCCCATCATCCCTTGTCCGGGGCCCATGCCCCCCATCATCTGCCCGGGGCCCATGCTACTTCCCATGCTGCCTCCCATCATGCTGTTGGGAGGCCCATTGCCCCCCATCATGCCTTGGCCGTGGCCCATCATGCCACCCTGCATGTTGGGGTTGCTGCCCATCATCTGGGGATGAGGCATGTTGCTGCCCATGGAGCCCGGGGGCATCATGTTGGGGTTCATGCCCCCCATCATGTTGTTGGGGGGCATCATGTTGCCAGGCATGCCTGGGGGAACCATGGTGCCCTCCGAGTTCTGCATGTAGTGGGGCTGCATGCCTGGTGAGAAGGGGTCCATCATCTGGCTGTTAGGGGTGCTGGGAGGACGGAAGGCGTCCTGCGAGGAACCCTGGGACCCTGCAACGGATAACATGGTTGTCAACAACACTGCTGTGGAGGATTCATCTCAAAAGAAGTCTTCAACAAGTACTCGTTGGCTTTACTTTCTTCCTAGAAAAAGCCATTGCCAAATGAAATATTTGTCACATAGCAAACCTGAAGTGTCCTCTACATCAACAGCTAGCATGTAAGTTCATTTTTCATTCACTGATCAGTTCTTCCTACAAAACACACACACACACACACACACACACACACACACACACACACACACACACACACACACACACACACACACTCCTTTCAAAGCTCTCTTGGTAAGGTGCCAAGTTGACAATTATCAGGCATCCAAAACAGAATCCCGAGTATGCAGGCTGTATAGCAGCTGGCTGTCAAGTAAGTCCTTCAGTTTCACTTGAGGAAATTTACACAGGGTATACATGATGGATTCGACAAGAATGAAACCTTCCCATTTCCCTCTGCATTTGATTCTCCATCCTCTCGCATCACACAGGAGACAGTCTCTTCATGCTCATGGCCCCCTTACCTGGTGAAGGAGCACGTTTGTTCTTCTGCTCTCGTTTCTGCTGAAGCTGTGCTTCCATCTGCGCCAGGATGGGCACTGGGTCCTGGTCGTCCCTTTCGTACTTGCACTCGAAGTTGAACAGGTACTTGATGTAGTTCTTCTTCAAGGTAAAGGCTGCACTAGCTGAGGATCCTATGTTCACCACTCCACAAATTTCCTTCCACTTCTTTGCCTTGTTTACCTGCACAAGAAGTCACTCACTTGTGAGATCAGCTGGCATTTGGATCAGAATTACAGATTCTCTCCTGGCTGAGATTTTGGCTGAAGGAAAGACACTTGCACCTTCACCAAGTTCCACCCAGTTTCTATATTGTGTCAACATGCCACAGGCTCATTTTCCCCCCTTGGCCATCTGCCCTGTGCTGAAAGCATGTATCACACACACTGCTTTTACCCTGCCTTAAATATACAGAGCCAAATTAATCAATGTGTGCTTCGAGCCAGCTTAATCTCCTATCTCTGTTTTTATCATAGGACAGGAAATTTTGACAGCTTACTATCACTCAAAGAGTCTCTAAACATTCGCACATTTCATTTTTCCTCGTACACTTTCACACAGCATTTTCACAGGAAGGCAATGGCGACAAACAAAAAGAAAATGGCCTCAAAATCCCCAAAAGAGTAGAAGAGAACTGCAAAGACAGAGAACCAAAATAAAAACATGAGTCACACCAACACATCTAAAAGAGGTCATCTCTACACAACCATTCAATCGACATATTTCTGCAGAATCTCTTGCCATGCAGTGCTATGAGTCGTCAAGTTCTCCAGGAGCTGAACATAGCTACAGTTGCTGAACCAAAGTGCAGAACTTCAACTATCTTCAATATGTTACTGGCTAAAACTAAGCCCACTCCAGCTCGTTTTTAAACACGGGATTAATAAAATACTCCAGCTATATTTATCAGCAAGTGAGCACTCTGATAAACCTCCTAAGCTGAGCCATCAATCTTATCAAATGACCAAGCCCTGATTAGCATATCACCTGACACAATACCTTCAGATTCACAGCTAAAACCCCCAAGATGGAATAATTGTTGTCTCCCAGTGAAAGAGCTCAAGACGTACAACAATTTCCCTACACAAAAACACAAGGGTGGACTCGACTTGGTGGAGGAGTGGGAATCAAATCTACCCCCAAGTAAGTGTCATCTCCATCCAGTCGTTCATGTGACTTCTAGCTGCCTTGTGCACAATCTATCCAAAACGTTTTGCTCAATCATGAACCATGCATGTACACTGGCTTGAGTTAGTTGTAACTCAGACCCTAGATCGCCAAGTCCAAAGTTTTCAACAAATCCTACCAATGGTACTAGTTGTCATACATACATAAACAATCTCCAATGTCTCACAAATGACATAGCCCACTTTGCAGACAGAAAAATAATGCAACTCTTGTTGACATTCATACCAATCACTCAAATGACATTACCAGTACTGGAGAAGTACATAGCCTGAAAATACTCAGTCACTACAATTCATACTTGTCAGTCAGCCTACATTTCTATCAAAGCATACAAGTTCAAGCTGGAGACCAAATAGGTGAACAAACACCAGAACGTACTTGACCGAGTACAACTGGACACAAATCACCGTGGTTTTCAAACAACTCCAGCAGCAATGCTCTGAACTTACATGTCCTACAAGCCTGTCATGCCAATCAGATTTCTGTAGAACCTACCACTGAACACCAAAAGCTCAGTACTGCACTCCTGATGAGATTCCCTAGAAGTTGCACTTCACACAACTGTATGTTTCATGGCTGGTTTTCTTTTTTTTTAAATCTCATTTGGTTAGTCTCCACACACTCCATCATGTGATCCTTCACTTCTTTTTCATTCTTGCATTCTCTTTCATTATCTTAGATATATCATACGCTATTTCTGAAAACAATATTAATCAAATTACATCATTTAAATTCTTTCTCTATATGCCTTTTCCCCTATTTTTTGCAAAGAAGGAAAAAATCTCTCACACACACATTCACACACACACAAGCACTGAGCACACATGCATTTCAAACACCACCACCTGACAGAAACACACAGTGTGACACACAGGCAGATGCATGCTTGCACAGCCAAAGGAACACATCAGATTAACAGGCAGGGTCCTACCTCCACCATGCCTCCGCGGTTCTGCACCTCTCGGTAGAGGCGGTACAGGTCCAGAGGCTGCTTGCTGATGGCGGGCATGGTGGTGATGGGCTGGCCCTTCTCCTCCAGGTATGCCAGCACTCGGTCCAGGAAGCTTTTTCGGTCTGGCTCTTGGCCCATGTCATAGAGCTTGCTCAGGTCTGAGGACCCCGACTTCTGTAACACAGTAGAGGCTCCCCATTGCAAGCACAATTTCCATCATCATCATCATCATCATCATCATCATCATCAGTGACAGCAAGATCAGTCTCAAGTCAATCTTTATCCTTTGACAAAAGTGCAACAAAACTCTTCTTGAAAATCCTGTCAAGAGGAACTGATTGGAGTTACATCGTACCCATTAACAATATGTCACTTTCCACGATTCAATTTATCTGAAGCTTACAGCAGAGATAAAGAGAAAAGTTATTGAACACAATTCACTGGAAGTTGTAAAGCAATCGTATAAGGTTACATTCAGATGTTATTAGTGCAAATGATACAGCTAAACATCTACACTACCAAGATCAAAAGACTATCACTGTCAAACATCAAGAGACAAGGCCACGAAAGAAGTCCACAGGAACACCACTGGGAGATGACACATCACCACTACCAGCCAACACTGTAGAAAATGGCAAGACAACTTTGGTGCAGAGACGTCAATCACTCCACGAGTCGCCACACACACGTCAACTAGAAACAGCCATCGACATAAAAAACTTCCACCCACAGATTCCTGACAAGACACAAGTTTCAAAGAAAACTTACCTTCCCTCAAACCACATACACCAACAATATAATCAATCAAAAACGCCAAAAATTGGAACACAGTGGTGGTATGCCACCACTGTGCACAGCTGAAACCACAAAAGGCAGGCTGCCTTCTCATACACCGACCCTGCGGGCCTCAACACTCCAGGTAAAAGGCAAACTACCAACTTCCAACAAAACGCAACAAAAACTTAAAAGAAAGACCAAACAAACAAAGGTTTCCAAACTTGGAAACAAAATAGAAATGCAAAGAATGAACAACCAACCATGCATGATTGAAGAGCAACCAAAGGATGATGACAAACAACGTAACCACGGAACTGGTGCAGAAGAACACCACAATAAATGAAAAGGTCCGCCCCCTTCCTCCAATGACGATGCGATCGGATGAGTTGGGATGAGTGGCCGTGAGATGAGTTACAGTTATTAACGGCAGAGGCAATTAGGACAGGTCAAGTTTATTAGTCCATCATTAGTGGTTTTACTAATAATTCCGAATATTCTTTTCGATTTTCCATACTCAAAACACAGAATTGTCTAACTTTACCAGTCAGGGGGTGGGTAGGGAAGTCAAGCCAGGGCGCAAGCAGGTCAGCGACCACCAAAACCCTCAAGTGAGAGAAAAAGCTAGGGGATTTCCAATGTCGTTTTAATGGCTTTCCGGTTCAGGGGATGTTGGGTCAGAGGGAGCAGACGTTGGGTTGGAAGCAAGGGGACCGTTCCCGTAGCAACGAACCAAACCACTTACTGGAGTCCCGGGCCAGCTGGGACTTCGCGTATTGTCGGAATCTTCCAGATAGGCCGCCAGAGCCGAGCCCGGGAAGGAGGAGGAGGCTACAGTGGCGGGAGTAGGAGGATAGACACACTCCTAGAATGAACATACAGACACCGCAGTCTTAGCCAGGGCCCCCGGGCAGCAAGGCAGCCAGGCGTAGTAGGGGCAAGCCACCAGCACACACCACCACTCGGGACAAGCAGACAGGATGGGGGTGGGCCACCCACCCACCCTGCTATCCTGCCTCGCTTCAACCCACCCCACTCCACACACGACCACCAGCCTTGCATCTAGCCAGGTAGATAGGGTTGGCCATCAGGTGAATGCTACCCAGTCACTACGGCTGAAGTAAGGCAGAACACAGGCCAACCATCTTGATCAAACACCAATGTCAAGATGGTCCTTTTTTTCATTCTTTTAGTCAGCAAAGCATGAAAATTACACAGAAAAGGGGGGAAAAGTAACGACACTAGTAATCAAATGCTACAAGTAATGATCACAGGAGAGGGCAAAGGAGATGTAGTTTGTCATATGTCTAGACTGAGGATGAGAGACTAAGGCCCAAGAGTTGGCCTGTAAATCAACAAAGGAAGAAAAATGTAATCACTGCAAAAGCATAGGACTCTAAGAGGTAAGCATAGGTGCCTCACAACCAGTTGTGGAACAACTCACAGGCTTAGCCAGCCCAAATATTCTGTTACAAAAATATTTTGTAGGTTCTTGAAACCAACTTCTCTCTTTTATGAATCAGTTTGGTTGTCACAATATCTTCCATAATTAAATGTCTCAATCATGGCACAAATTTACAACATTACGCACACTGACAAATGTCAAAGAATGCAATTATTTTCCACCTAAAAATCCACTTTAGCTGATTTCATCTCTAAAAAGAATTTCTATACAAAATTTGGGATACAGAGACAAAAATGATAACAGAAGTAAACTTCATGACAATGTAAGATGGCCTCCCACTTTTCCATTCTTCTGTCTAGGTGCACGGGGGAAAGGGGAAATTGTAGTGAGGAGCTGAACTTAGTCACGGGATGATGAATGCTAGAGTCCATCACATGCATCAAAGATAACCAGGGTTTCAACCTGATCCTTTTTTTTCCCCAGGGTGAGCCCCAAAAGCCCAGTGGGCCTGTTTCTAGCCGATGAGAGGGGCAAAGAATGGCTTCATCCACATGCTGTACTCTGTAGTTTTAGCAAATCCAAAACGGATCTATTTCTCAGCTTCCTTGAAGCACTCGGGTTTTGGAAGGAAACAGTTCTAGTCTTTGGCCCAAAA
>JAWQFJ010017258.1:0-43655 GCA_034096865.1 Theodoxus fluviatilis
CCACACCGGCCCCCGCCACTAGAGCTCCGAGCCTTCGTTCCGGTTTCAGCGACTCGCTACCATGCCGAAGAACCCTGAAAACAACGCAAACTAACTCATCAGTTCCTTCATTATCAATCATCATACATCCGCGGTATTTACAATATAGAATGCAGGGCCAGACTAGGGGGGGGGGGTTTACAGGGGTTGCGTAACCCACCCCCCCCCCCCCAGCCTAAACATGTACTTCAACTATGTAGGTTTTTTTCTTCTTTTTTTCTTGGGGGAGGGTGAGGGGGTGATGCGCGGTTTCAATCATTTGTAAATCCAGGAAGAAAATTCAACCCCCATCCTTTAAGAAAAAAGAACAGCTTCCCGTCCGCAACCGCTGATTTTTCAGCATCTTTGTGCCTGGACCCCCTTTTGCAACCATCCCCCCCCCCCCCCTCCCCTTTCACTGTACCTAGTCTGGCCCTGGAATGATAACGGATAAAACCACCACTCACCCGTCTTCCTGGGGTTCATTCGCTCGAGTGTCGCACACAGCTTTCACTCGGCAAATATACAATCAATCGGATCATCCGCTCACACTTGTACACTCCTCACTCCTCGGTCACTACGTCACCAACTCATGCTAAAAATAATCAATCAAAATCGTGCACAAACCATTCGGCACTGTTGTGTTCCGAGCGTTGTCCTTCTTTCAATCAATAAAGACTGGAGGCTTGTAAATAGTTCAACAGCACGTCCCGAGCAGATAACCATGCGATGACTTCCGATCACTGTTTTCCACGGGACACTATTTTCCACGCTACAGGCCCCCGCCGACTGTCTCCACACCGGCCCCCGCCAGTAGAGCTCCGAGCCTCCGTTCGGGTTTCAGAGACTCGCTACTATGCCAAAGGACCCTGAAAACAACGCAAACTAACTAATCAGTTCCTTCACTATCCGCGGTATTTACAATATAGAATGCAGGGCCGGACTAGGGGGGGGAGGAGAGGTTACAGGGGTTGCATTACCCACCCCCCAGTCTAAATATGTACCTCAACTATGTAGTTATTTTTTGTTGCTTTTTTTCTTGGGGAGGGGTAATGGGCGGTTTCAATCATTTGTAAATCCGGGGAGAAAATTCAAGCCTCCCCCCCCCCCCTCCTCCCCCCCGCCCCTTTTTGAGAAAAAGAACATCTTCCAGTCCGCAACAGCTGATTTTTCTGCATCTTTGAACCTGGACCCCCTTTTCCAACCCCTCCCCCCCCCACCATTCACTGTACCTAGTTCGGCCCTGGAAATATAACGGATAAAATCACCACTCACCCGTCTCCCTGGGGTTCATTCGCTCGAGTGTCGCACACAGCTTTCACTCGGCAAATATACAATCAATCGGATCATCTGCTCACATTTGAACACTCCTCACTCCTCAGTCACCACATCACCAACTCATGCTAAAAATAATCAGTCAAAATCACTTGCACAAACCATTCGGTACTGTTGTGTTCTGAGCGTTGTACTTCTTTCAATCAATAAAGACTGGAGGCTTGTAAATAGTTCAACTCTTAGAATTTACTACGATACTTCCTACAGTGTAACTCAACTTGTCGTAGGCCCTGTAGCGTGGAAAATAGTAACCCGTGGAAAACAGTGACGGAAGTCATCGCAGAGTTATCTGCGAGGGATTTTCTGAAAATTCAACTCTAAAAAGAGACGGCACCCGCCACTCCGCCTGACTGACTTGGCACGCCCGGGGAGTTATGCTAAGATCCGGCCGCGTTAATATGTCTGCGTTTTGTGACAAACGTCTTGCTCGGCGGTACTGTACTCCATGCACCTTAACGGTGCGCGTGATTCGGGTGTAATCTTAAGCTAAACGACGTTTATTGGCGCTGCTGAAATGGTCTAAGTCGGAAACATTCGGAACGTCGTTTAGCTTAAGATTACACCCGAATCACGCGCACCGTTAAGGTGCATGGAGTACAGTACCGCCGAGCAAGACGTTTGTCACAAAACGCAGATATATTTACGCGGCCGGATCTTAGCATAACTCCCCGGGCGTGCCAAGTCAGTCAACGGTCGCGTTTTATAAAACCAGACTACAAACAGACTACAGGGAGGTGACTCCCATATTATTTCCGGCAGGGGAGACGGCTTTACACGGGGAAAAACTTTTTTGAACGCTACATCATGTGTTAAACTACACAAATGCACGAAAACCTCGTAAAGCAACTAATGTGTCGTTTGTCGGAATATATTCCATGCGAAGAACAGGTGCAGGAGCGGTAAATTGCATAAAGCACGTCCCTCGCAGATAACTCTGCGATGACTTCCGTCACTGTTTTCCACGGGTTACTATTTTCCACGCTACAGGCCCTGTAGCGTGCAAAATAGTAACCCGTGCAAAACAGTACCCGGAAGTCATCGCAGAGTTATCTGCGAGGGACGTGCTTTATGCAATTTACCGCTCCTGCACCTGTTCTTCGCATGGAATATATTCCGATAAACGACGCATTAGTTGCTTTACGAGGTATTGGTGCATTTGTGTAGTTTAACACATGATGTAGCGTTCAAAAAAGTTTTTCCCCGTGTAAAGCCGTCTCCCCTGCCGGAAATAATATGGGAGTCACCTCCCTGTAGTCTGTTTGTAGTCTGGTTTTATAAAACGCGACCGTTGACTGACTTGGCACGCCCGGGGAGTTATGCTAAGATCCGGCCGCGTTAATATGTCTGCGTTTTGTGACAAACGTCTTGCTCGGCGGTACTGTACTCCATGCACCTTAACGGTGCGCGTGATTCGGGTGTAATCTTAAGCTAAACGACGTTCCGAATGTTTCCGACTTCGACCATTTCAGCAGCGCCAATAAACGTCGTTTAGCTTAAGATTACACCCGAATCACGCGCACCGTTAAGGTGCATGGAGTACAGTACCGCCGAGCAAGACGTTTGTCACAAAACGCAGATATATTTACGCGGCCGGATCTTAGCATAACTCCCCGGGCGTGCCAAGTCAGTCAACGGTCGCGTTTTATAAAACCAGACTACAAACAGACTACAGGGAGGTGACTCCCATATTATTTCCGGCAGGGGAGACGGCTTTACACGGGGAAAAACTTTTTTGAACGCTACATCATGTGTTAAACTACACAAATGCACCAATACCTCGTAAAGCAACTAATGCGTCGTTTATCGGAATATATTCCATGCGAAGAACAGGTGCAGGAGCGGTAAATTGCATAAAGCACGTCCCTCGCAGATAACTCTGCGATGACTTCCGGGTACTGTTTTGCACGGGTTACTATTTTCCACGCTACAGGCCCTCCACACGGCGCCCGACAAATCCGCCCGCCGCGCATGCGCGCATAATGCGTCATAGAATTCAGAACGTAGGCAAAACAAGTGATAAAAATATAGGCAAAACCAAGTGATAAAAACATGATAACACGACATCTTCCCCTCTTTGAGATTTTGCAAAAATCAGCCCACTGGCTAGTTATTCGTTAGAGTCCGTGATAACCGAGAAGGGAGATGATTTTACTTTAAAACTTAAAGTTCAATTCAATGCATCCTGCCTTCAAACAATGTTCAACTTGGAACGTTAAAAAAATGTTAGTTATCCTGGAAGCGGATTGGTTTGGTAACAATGCGGCCGCTGCGGGTCATCTTCACGGCTGCACTGCTGTTGCCCTCGGGAGGTCGGACTGGAGGTAGACCACCGCTGGCAGTGTCGGAACTGTTGACATCTGTCGGGCGTTGACCGACTTGGACGATGGACTTGCCCTGGCTCGGACACGTACCTGACTCTGAATTGTGACTGTCAGAGTCGTTGCATCTAGAACGTGCTGCATTGTGGCGGGGACTGCCACAACCTCCATGCTGGTCTCTGGATACAGGGACAGGGATAACGTGACTGGACAGGGACAGGCGCTTGTGGACAGTGCTGGGGTTAGGACGGGACTGCTCAGGCTGAGGACTGTGGAACAGCCTGAGATGGCGACGATTTCGCCGAAAGTTCTTGCCGTTAGGCGTTTGCACCACATAGGATCTTGGTGCCCACTGCTGCTGGACGATAGATGGACTCCCCCACTTCTTTTCGTTGTCCAGCTCCTGGAGAACTGGATCACATGGCGAAAGTTCTCCCAGTAGACGGACTTCGTGGTGTCTGTCGAATACTTTCTTGTATGCTGCTTTGTGTTCTTTAACCTTGTCCGCCAGAGACTTCCTTTCATAAATTGGCGCAAGGTTTTCAGGCAGGGTTGGGAGTATTGTACGAAGCTTCCGGCCGAATGCTAGCTCGGCTGGACTCTTGCCTGTCGCTGCGATGGGAGTGGCTCTGTGGGCAAGTAGTGCGATCATTAGTTCCTTCTGGCCCAGAATCTTTTTGTACAGCTCTCTCGGCTTCGCCGTTTGCGTGCGGGTAGTGCGGGGATGTGGTGATGTGTTCAAAGCCCCAACGCTGTGAAAACTGCTTGAACTCTAATGATGTGAACTGACGGCCATTGTCAGTAATGAGTGTTTCTGGAATCCCGTGACGAGCAAACATGTTGGACATCCGCCCGATGACTTCTGAAGAGGTGATGTGTCTGAGGTAGGCTATCTCGAGGTATCTTGAGAAGTAGTCACTCAGTACAAGATATTGCTTTCCATTGAGTTCACAAAGATCAGCTGCACACTTCTGGAATGGCCTATCTAATAGTTCTGTTGCGATGAGTGGTTCTTTTCGCTGAGTGGCCTGTTATTCTTGACAGTACTTGCAGTTGCGGACGATTTGCACGCTGCGTTCGCTCTCTCACAGCACTTTACAATGCCGAGATGACCGTCATGGATCCTGAATAGGATTTCATCTCTCATGGACGCTGGTATCACGATGCGGCTGCCTCTGGTGAGCAGGCCGTTGTTCTCGCTGAGTTCGCCGCGGACTTCGAAGAGATCACGCAGTCCTTCCTCAACATCTGACGCGTACACTGGCCATCATTCTCTCACGTAGTGTAGTGCTGCTTGGATCAAACTGTCTTTCTTGGTTTCTTCTGCCAGTTCTTTCAGTTTCTTGTCCGGCATGTGGTAGGACCAGGACAGGTTCACGCTGTCGACGTAGTCCGCCACGTCTTCGATGAGTAGATCCACTCGGCTCTCCTCTTCTTCTCCTCCTCTTTCTTCATACTGGTAGTCGTAGTGGTGCTCTTCCACTGAGTGCATCGATTTGCTTCTGCATACTGCTGCAAAGTGGTTTAGCTTTGAACAGTTTCTGCACCCTTTTCCCTGAGCAGGACAGGTTTCTGTGTTGCTATGGTGACGACCACATCTTGAGCATGATGATGATGATGAGTAACCTCCTCTCCCTCTCTGCGAGAAGTGTTGATTTCCACGGCCGCGTGAACTGCCACTGGCATGCTGGTTCAGCTGACCGCCGCCCCTATGGCCAGAGCCGCCGCCCTGTGGATGACTGCCGGATCTGTCACCTCGACTACCGTTGTAACTGCTGCGCCAACCGCCGCTGTGATGGCCACCACCAGCCCCTCTGCCGCTGTGGACTGCATCAATGGTTTGGCGTTGTTCTGTGTCTTTACTTTCTCATACTGCCGTGCTGCAGTGATGGCATCTTGGAAAGTTAGTGTTGGTATCATTTGGAGCTTTTCTGAGAGCTCGCGATCAAGAACTCCAAGGACAAGACGATCTCTGATTGCTTCATCTTTGTTCTGTATCAGTGCTAGCTTTGCCAGATCATACAAATCTCTCACGTAGGCTTCTATGGTATCCCCCTGCTTCTGGTTGCACGAGTGGAACCTGGCCCTTTCATGTATGAGGTTTACTTGCGGAATGAAGTGGTCATCAAATTTCTCTAGAATAGTCGCGTAGACTTTCCCTTGTTCTTCAGACAGTTGAAATGACATCAGAATGTTCTCTGCATCTGGGCCCATGACACAAATAAAAACCGCTGGCGCTGAACCTCCAGGTTTTTGCATTAAAAAAACAACAACAACAACAACAACAACAACAAAGATTGGGTTCGAATCTGCAACCTATCGAGAAAATAGGGGGGAAAAAAAGTAAGGGTTCGAACCCACAACCTCTTACGTGTACGCAACCTCTCACGTCTACCTTAACCTTAATACTAACCCTAAACTCTAACCCTACCCCTAACCCTACCGACTAGGAACGAAACGTCCAGGGTACGAAACAACCCACACCGAATACAGGATGTTTCCTACCCTGGACATTTCGTACCCTGGACGTTTCGTACCCTGGTCGTTGTGTACCTCATTTAGTCGATTCGTACTTTTTCTACCCTAACCCTAACGCTAACCTTAAACTCTAACCCTAACTCTAACCCTAACTCTAACCCTAAACCTAACTCTACGGGTTAGGGATAGGGTTAGGGTACTAAACGACTGGGTACAAAACATCCATTGCATGAAACGACCCGCATCGTAAAAAGAAAATCTTTCTTTGTCCTTCACCAATGTTCATTCAATCTTTTCGAAATTACGTCACGTTATTCGACGTCAAATGATCTCGTCACACACTTTGCATTTCGCTATTCCGTCAATTGACATTTTAGGGGATGTTTTCGAGTTTACGACCTTAAGAAATCACTTTTTGTTCAATCCTTGATTCTGAAAATTTGATACATTCAATCGGACCTAACTTCCAGTAAGTGTGCAAAATGTCAAGGAAATCCGTCTAGTAGTTTTTGAGATATCAACCGTTAAGTCGGGACAGACAGACAGACAGACACACAGACAGATAAAAACCGCTGGCGCTGAACCTCCAGGTTTTGGCATTAAAAACCCCCCCAATAAAAACCGCTGGCGCTGAACCTCCAGGTTTTGGCATTTAAAAATAAAATTTAAAAAAAGATCGGGTTCGAAGCCGCAACCTCTCGAGAAAAGAGGGGGAAAAACACACACAAAAAAACAACACAAAAAACCAGGTCGGGTTCCAACCTACAACCTCTCAAAAAAAGAGATAGACCGCAGGGCGTGCCTTCGGATCGTTGAAGTCCGCTCGTCCAAAATATGGACTATGTTCCCATATTATATTGTGATAGTACATGGTATTGGGAATTGAAAACGACAAAGTTCCCACTTCGATCAAATTTCTAAACAGTGAAAATTAACTTTTTTAAGTGTGGATTTGTTTGGCAAGGTTTGCCTCCCTTTCGATGCAAAACTATACAGGAGTTACTTCCCGTGACAAATTTTGATAATTTAGGCCAATGCAAAATTAGGTCAGATTTACTGCGGCGTTTCCAACTTGGCAACGTGTGCTGTGCAATACATTTCCAAAATGAAAACAATGACTACGTGGGCAAAAGCCTTGCATTTTGCTTACTTGATGGGGAATAAGCGAGTTCTGTCAGGGTCGCGTTCAATGAACAGGTTGAACGTGGGGTTATCGGCTTTGGTAACTTTTGATCATTCGTGTTATCAACGATTAACGTGCAATGTGAAACTTCAGCAAAAAAAACGGCTGGTATAAAAAAAACACCGTGTCTGACAATGACTCCAGCAACAAGCGTGTGACAAGAGGGAAATCTGTTTCATCCATTGGAAAACTTCCAGCCAGAAATAGTGGTGTGCTTCCGTTAATATTGGAGATTCGCGTCTGAAACTGATACACATCGCTTAAACAAAGATCAGATTGGCTTTGAAAAGTATCATTTTCAGACCACAAAATCTATAGTTTGTTTCTTACACTCTTACAAATCAGAACATTTTTAGCATGACCAATTGAGTAGCAATTCTATATTGTCAAATGTTATATATTATATAATGTAATCATTGCATTAAAAATTCAACTAAACATGTGAAACAATTCAGAATAAAGAAAGAAGCCCAAATATGAAATGCAAGCAAGAAAAACTTTTTAAATGCTAAGGAATGGTTACACTTAAATAAGGACTTGGCTCTCAAGCTCAGAGCTTTCCTTAGCTCAAGCAACCTAATGGATTAATTTCTAAACATTAAAAAGCAGATCCACAGTGATATGCTCAAAGAAGCTATCTTCAAGATGACAGGTGTCCATTCATCACTTCATGTATATTAAGAATAGTTTAATAATGTATTCTCAGATTATTAATAATCTGCCCCATTGATTATGTTGATCCTGTTAAGAGGGAGCATTGTTCTAAACAATTCCATAAAATATCCTCAAGCAATTGATCACAATTTTACACCTTCAATGCCTTTCTTAGATTATTTTTGCCTTGTCAGCATGAAATTTCCCACAAGAGCAAAGCTTCTACAGCCTTTTATTCTTGACCAACATGAACTGGACTACAATAGTCATGATCACAACAATGAAACAATTATCATGAAAAAGAGCTGACTATATACTTCAAGATATTCCATGCATGATAATAATGTTTTGAGACCACATCAAAGCATCAGCCTAGAGCTCCACTATGTACTTTTTTGACTGTGTGGAGGAAGTGCGCCTTATAAATAAACATATTATTATTATTATTATACCCAAACTATGCATTTTGACATAAAAAAGAATGTGGTTTTCAAAACATTTGCCTTGGAAAGTTTAAAATTTGAACTTCAGCATCTCAAGGGAACACTACCACCACACACTCTAATGTTTAGCTTGTGTCAGAGTGCAATCATTCACCCTTGTATGCAACAATATACACTGGCTGTTTATGAACTTGAAATTTAGCTCTCAGTTTTTCCACAAGCGTGGATCAACTGAGATTATGAGCATGCACCAAAAAATATGCATATTCCAGAACTATTGTCATTATTCAGAGCTCATTTTAATTTACCTTGCCTCTCATTCCATGTGGTTTGTCTTGGAGTTTTCAAGCTTTTATGCATTGAACACTGAGACATTAGAAAGTTTCCCTTATCTCTCAAACCATCCAAAAGGTTGTTCTGTCTGCACACTACATTCATACTTATGGTAGGATTGCACTGAAGCTTTGATGTGGCAAAAATAATCTAAGAAAGGCATTGAAGGTGTAAAATTGTGATCAAAGCTTCATATGGCAGAAGGCAGCATTTCTCCTGTCATTTTCTCCTGATCCTTTCACCCACCATTCGAGGCCTGCCACACTCACTGCTTTCCTCAGCCCTGTCACATTTCCACACACTGACACCACAGTCAGCAGGGGAAGTGTGTGGTGGTAGTGTTCCCTTGAGGTGCTGAAGTTCAAATTTTAAACTTTCCAAGGCAAATGTTTTGAAAACCACATTCTTTTTTATGTCAAAATGCATAGTTTGGGTATTATGATGCTTTGATGTGGTCTCAAAACATTATTATCATGCATGGAATATCTTGAAGTATATAGTCAGCTCTTTTTCATGATAATTGTTTCATTGTTGTGATCATGTCTGTTGTAGTCCAGTTCATGTTGGTCAAGAATAAAAGGCCATAGAAGCTTTGCTCTTGTGGGAAATTTCATGCTGACAAGGCAAAAATAATCTAAGAAAGGCATTGAAGGTGTAAAATTGTGATCAATTGCTTGAGGATATTTTATGGAATTGTTTAGAACAATGCTCCCTCTTAACAGGATCAACATAATCAATGGGGCAGATTATTAATAATCTGAGAATACATTATTAAACTATTCTTAATATACATGAAGTGATGAATGGACACCTGTCATCTTGAAGATAGCTTCTTTGAGCATATCACTGTGGATCTGCTTTTTAATGTTTAGAAATTAATCCATTAGGTTGCTTGAGCTAAGGAAAGCTCTGAGCTTGAGAGCCAAGTCCTTATTTAAGTGTAACCATTCCTTAGCATTTGAAAAGTTTTTCTTGCTTGCATTTCATATTTGGGCTTCTTTCTTTATTCTGAATTGTTTCACCTGTTTAGTTGAATTTTTAATGCAATGATTACATGTATATAATATATAACATTTGACAATATAGAATTGCTACTCAATTGGTCATTCTAAAAATTTTCTGATTTGTAAGAGTGTAAGAAACAAACTATAGATTTTGTGGTCTGAAAATGATACTTTTCAAAGCCAATCTGATCTTTGTTTAAGCGATGAGTATCAGTTTCAGACGCGAATCTCCAATATTAACGGAAGCACACCACTATTTCTGGCTGGAAGTTTTCCAATGGATGAAACAGATTTCCCTCTTGTCACACGCTTGTTGCTGGAGTCTACTGAGGCGTCATTGTCAGACACGGTGTTTTTTTATACCAGCCGTTTTTTTCACTGAAGTTTCACATTGCACGTTAATCGTTGATAACACGAATGATCAAAAGTTACCAAAGCCGATAACCCCACGCTCAACCTGTACTGAACGCGACCCTGACAGAACTCGCTTATTCCTCATCAAGTAAGCAAAATGCACGGCTTTTGCCCACGTAATATCGGTAAAAGGCTTGATGTAGTCATTGTTTTCATTTTGGAAATGTATTGCACAGCACACGTTGCCAAGTTGGAAACGCCGCAGTAAATCTGACCTAATTTCGCATTGGCCTAAATTATCAAAATTTGTCACGGGAAGTAACTCCTGTATAGTTTTGCATCGAAAGGGAGGCAAACCTTGCCAAACAAATCCACACTTTAAAAAGTTAATTTTCACTGTTTAGAAATTTGATCGAAGTAGGAACTTTGTTGTTTTCAATTCCCAATACCATGTACTATCATAATATAATATGGGAACATAGTCCATATTTTGGACGAGCGGACCTGTAGAAGGAGTTGTTATCCGAAGGCACGCCCTGCGGTCTAAGAGAGAAAAAAAGTTTCAGCGCAGAATCGAACCCGTTCACGCTTGACCAAGAGTCCAACGCTCTAACAGATGAGCCTTTGGAGAACTGATATGACTGAGTGTTTGTAAAGTATTTATAACGTTCTTTTCCGTAAACCGCCTTGGTTCGTATTTTGCACTGTAAATTGTAGAAAAATGGATAATAGTTTATGAAATGTGAGTGGTCTTGTACATTTTTGGAAACTTAAGGTCTATTTCTGCCAAGTTTAATATCGATTCACTGCCATTAGGCCATGCATTTCGCCATTCCGTCAACTGACATTTTAAGGGGGGTGTTTTCGAGTTTACGACGTAAATAAATCAATTTCTTTTCAAACCTCGATTCTGAAAATTTGATGTATTCAATCGGACCTAATTTCCAGTAAGTGTGCAAAATGTCAAGGAAATCCTTCCAGTAGTTTTTGAGATATCAGCCATTAAATCTGGACTGACAGACATACAGATAAAATTACGTCACGTTATTCGACGTCAAATGATCAAATCAGACATTTTGCATTTCGCCATTCCGTCACCTGACATTTCAGGGGGAGGGGGGGTGTTTCGAGTTTACGACCTTACAAAATCACTTTCTTTTCAAACCTCGATTCTGAAAATTTGATACATTCAATCGGACCTAACTTCCAGTAAGTGTGCAAAATGTAAAGGAAATCCGTCCAGTAGTTTTTGAGATATCAGCGGTTAAGTCGGGACAGACAGACACACACACACACACAGAGACACACACACACACACACACACACACACACACACACACACACACACACACACACACACACACACACACACAGACAGATAAAGTCTGTAGGACCTCCAGTAAACCTGGAGAGATAAAGTCTGTAGGACCTCCAGTGAACCAGGAGGGGTAAAAACTGCTGGCGCTGAACCTCCAGGTTTTGGCATTAAAAACCCCCCAATAAAGCTGTGAGGACCTTCAGTAAACCTGGAGGAATAAAAACCACTGGCGCTGAACCTCCAGGTTTTGGCATATATTTTAAAAAAAGATCTTGTTCAAACCCGCAACCTCTCAAGAAAAGAGGGGGAAAAAACACACACACACAAAAACACAAAAACCAGGTCGGGTTCGAACCCACAACCTCTCGAAAAAAAAAAGAGAAAAAAAAAGGTTTCAGCGCAGAATCGAACCTCGTTACGCATGACCAAGAGTTGAATGCTCTACCAACTGTGCCATTGGAGAACTATATGATTGAGTGTTTGTAAACGGTTTATAACGTTCTTTTCCGTAAACCCCCCTAGGTTGGTATGTTGAACTGTAAATTGTAGAAAAATGGATGATAGTTCATGAAATTTGAGTGGTCTTGTACATTTTAGGATACTCAAGTTGGTGCCGTGCGGGTGGACAATTTTGACTTTAAAACGGTATTTTTTAAGCAAAGGCGATTTTTTACTCACATGCAAAGCAAAAGTGAGTCTATGTACTCACCCGTTTCGTCCGTCCGGGCGTCCGGGCGTCCGGGCGTCCGAAAACTTTAACGTTGGATTTTTCTCAGAGACTATTAAGTCTATCAATACCAAATGTGGCATGATGGTGTATGATGACAATGTCTCAAAAAGCATACATAGTGACTTGATCTTGCTTCAAGGTCAAGGTCGCAGGGGCCATAAATGTTGTCTAAAAAACAGCCATTTTTCACATTTTCTCAATTTTCTCTTAAGTTTTTGAGATTGGATACATGGCCTATATATGGTATATAGGGCAAAGTAATCCCTATCTTTTGATACCAGTTTGGTTGACCTTGCTTCAAGGTCAAGGTCACACTAGCTCTTAAAGTTGGATTGTATACATATTTTGAAGCGACCTTGCCCCTGAACTATGGAAGATAACTCTTCCAAACTTCAAAACATTGTAGTAAACATGTTATACTTTCATCATGAGACACATTTGGTCACATATCATCAAGGTCAAGGTCACTTTGACCCTTATGAAATGTGACCAAAATGGGGTAGTGAACCACTAAAAGTGACCATATCTCATGGTAGAAAGTGCCAATAAGCACCATTGTGCTTCCCATGTCTTGGATTTACAGCTTTGTGTTGCATGACCTTGGATGACCTTGACCTTGGGTCAAGGTTACATGTATTTTGGTAGGAAAAATGTGTAAATCATTTCTTAGTGTATGATGCCATTGCTAGGTTTAGTTGTTTGACCTTGACCTTGGAGGTCACCTGAAGGTCAAGGTCATGCAAAGGTCAAGGTCAAGCATGTGAGTCGTTTGGGCTTTGCCCTTCTTGCTTTTTTGGGTAGGATCAGGCTGCAAAATTCTCGCACTTTTGCCCAGCACAAAATATTGTACAATCCTGGCATGGTTTATGTCCGGCAACAGGTTTTTGTTGACAGACCACGGAATGTTTGGTATTTCATACGGATCTAACCTACCAACGTCAATAATCTTCTCGTATTACCGCTTTTTTGCATCTGCTGGTAGACGTTCAACATAAGTAGCCATTGTTTTGTGGAAGTAGGAAAAGATAACTCTGTTTGACTCGCATTTCGCCATTCCATCAATTGACATCTCAGGGGTGGGGAGTTTCGAGTTTATGACCTACATAGATCACTTTCTTTTCAAACCTCGATTCTGAAAACTTGACACATTCAATCGGAGCTAATTTCCAGTAAGTGTGCAAAATGTAAAGGAAATCCGTCCGGTAGATTTTGAGAAATCAACCGTTAAGTCGGGACAGAGAGACAGATGATACACAAAAAATTACGTCACGTTATTGATGACGTCACACATTTTCCATTTCGCCATTCCATCAATTGACTATTTAGAGAGGTGCATTCGAGTTTACGACCCTAAACAAGAAGGGCAGAGCCCATACGACTCTCATGCTTGACCTTGACCTTTATATGACCTTGACCTTCAGGTGACCCTCAAGGTCAAGGTCAAATAACTACACCTAGCAATGACATCATACACTAAGAAATGCTTTACACATTTTTCCTACCAAAATACACGTGGCCTTGACCCAAGGTCAAGGTCATCCAAGGTCATGCAACACAAAGCTGTTAATTCAAGACATAGGAAGCACAATGGTGCTTATTGGCACTTTCTACCATGAGATATGGTCACTTGTAGTGGTTCACTACCCCATTTTGGTCACATTTCATAAGGGT
This sequence comes from Theodoxus fluviatilis, assembly GCA_034096865.1. NCBI lineage: Eukaryota > Metazoa > Mollusca > Gastropoda > Cycloneritida > Neritidae > Theodoxus > Theodoxus fluviatilis. Next base: position 13,840 of record JAWQFJ010017258.1, read on the forward strand.
CAAAGTGACCTTAACCTTGATGATATGTGACCAAATGTGTCTCATGATGAAAGTATAACATGTGCCCCACATAATTATTAAGTTTGAAACAGTTATCTTCCATGAAGCAAGGTCAACCAAACTGGTATTAAAAGACAGGGCTTACTTTGCCATATATACCATATATAGGTGAGGTATCCAATCTATAAAACTTCAGAGAAAATTGATAAAAAGTGAAAAATGTCTGTTTTTTAGACAACATTTATGGCCCCTGCGACCTTGACCTTGAAGCAAGGTCAAGTCACTGTGTGTGTTTTTTGACGCCTTGTCATCATACACCATCATGCCAAATTGGGTGTTGATAGACTTAATAGTCTCCGAAAAAAATCCAACGTTAAAGTTTTAAACGGACACCCGGACACCCGGACGTCCAGACGCTCGTACGCCCGGACGCCCAGACGGACGAAACGAGTGAGTACATAGACTAACTTTTGCTTCGCATGTGAATCAAAAACCACTTTTTTTTCAAACCTCGATTCTGAAAATTTGATACAATCAAACGGACCTAACTGCCAGTAAGTGTGCAAAATATCAAGGAAATCCGTCCAGTAGTTCTTGAGATATCAGCCGTTATGTCGGGACAGACAGACACACACACAGAGAGACAGATAAAAACCGCCGGCGCTGAACCTCCAGGTTTTGGCATTTATTTTTTTAAACGATCAGGTTCGAACCTGCAACCTCTCGAGAAAAGAGGGGGGAAAAACACGCAAACACAAAAACACATAAAAACCAGGTCGGGTTTGAACCCACAACCTCTCGAAAAAAGGGAGAGAGAAAAAGAAGTTTCAGCGCAGAATCGAACCTCGTCACGCATGACCAAGAGTTCGATGCTCTACCAACTGTCCCATGGGAGAACTATATGATTGAGTGTTTGTAAAGCATTTATAACGTTCTTTTCCGTAAACCCCCCTAGGTTGGTATTTGCACTGTAAATTGTAGAAAAATGGATGATAGTTCATGAAATTTGAGTGGTCTTGTACATTTTAGGATACTGAAGTTGGAGCGGCCTCGTGGGTGGACAATTTTGACTGTTAAACGGTATTTTTTAAGCAAAGGCGATTTTTTTGGGGGGAGGATCAGGCTGCAAAATTCTCGCACTTTTGCCCAGCACAAAATATTGTACAATCCTGGCGTGGTTTATGTCCGGCAACTGGTTTTTGTTGACAGACAACAAACTATTTGGTATTACATATGGATCTAACCCACCAACGTCAATAATCTTCTCGTATTACCGCTTTTTTGCGTCTGCTGGTAGACTTTCAACATAAGAAGCCATTGTTTTGTGAAAGTAGGAAAAGATAACTCTGTTTGACTCGCATTTCGCCATCCATCAATTGACATCTCAGGGGGTGGGGGTGGGGGGTTTCGAGTTTATGACCTACATAAATCACTTTCTTTTCAAACCTTGATTCTGAAAATAAGATACATTCAATTGGACCTAACTTCCAGTAAGTGTGCAAAATATAAAGGAAATCCGTCCAGTAGTTTTTGAGACATCAACCATTAAGTCGGGACAGAGAGACAGATGATACAGAAAAAAATACGTCACGTTATTGATGACGTCACACATTTTCCATTTCGCCATTCCATCAATTGACTATTTAGGGAGGTGCTTTCGAGTTCACGACCTTAAAAAACCACTTTTTTTTCAAACCTCGATTCTGAAAATTTGATACATTCAATCGGACCTAACTTCCAGTAAGTGTGCAAAATGTCAAGGAAATCCATTCAGTAGTTCTTGAGATATCAGCCGTTAAGTTGGGACAGACAGACACACACACAGAGAGACAGATAAAGTCTGTAGGACCTCCAGTAAACCTGGAGGGATAAAAAAAATCCAATACAGGGCGTTTCGTACCATGGACTTTTCGGACCCTGGACGAAACGTACCCTAGTCGTTGTGTACCTCATTTAGTCGATTTGTACCTTTTCTCAGTTCAGTTCAGTTCAGCCTCTTAACCCTGAGATGGGTTGTTGAGGCACCACTGATGACTTTAGGACAATCTTCCTCCATCGATCTCTATTTTTCTGTGGCTCGCTGTGAGTCAGCAAAGGTCAAGCCTGTCCACTCTTTGATGTTGTCTTCCCACCTCTTTCTCTGCCTGCCTCTCCTTCTCCCACCTGGTACGGTACCTTGCAGGATGGTCTTGGCCAGCCCACTGCCTCTTGACACGTGACCGTACCATTTCAGCTTTCTGCTTTTCACGATTGAGAGCAGGTCTTCGTACTGTCCAATTGCTCTCCTGATCCTGTTGCTGACTTCCTCATTCGTGACGTGGTCTTTATATGAGATGTTCAGAATCTTGCGGTAGTATCTCATTTCCAGAGCTTGTATCCGTCTCTGTAGTTTAGATGTGAGTGTCCAGGACTCACATGCATACAAGAATACGGAGATGGCCAGCATGCGCATGAGCCTGATCTTCGACGTGAGAGTGATATTTCTGTCACGCCATATTGGCTTCAACTTTGCCAATGGTGCTGTTGTTTGTGCTATCCTGGACAGTATCTCTGGTTTGGACCCTTCATCAGTCACGATAGATCCCAGGTATTTGAAGTTGTTCACAGCTTCCAGTTTTTGGCCCTTCACTTTGATTTCCATTTTGAAGCCCCGAGGATTGTTCGTCATCACCTTGGTCTTCTTGGCACTGATTTCCATGCCATATGCCTGTGAGGTCTTGTCCAGGTGCTCGACAAGACTAGTCAGCTCCTCTTCACTTCCTGCTAAGCCATCAATGTCATCAGCAAAATGTAAGTTGGTGATCTTTCTGCCACAAATGCTGATTGATCCTTTGTGGTCTGCTAGGGCATCAGTCATTATACCTTTTTACCCTAACCCTAACTCTAACTCTAACCCTAACTCTAGGTAAGGGTTAGGGTTAGGGTACGAAACGACTAGGTGCGAAACTTCCAAGATACGAAATGACCCGCATCGTTAAAAAATCCTTCTTTCTCCTTCACCAATGTTCTCGAAATTAATCCTCCTTGAAAATCTCCTCGAAATTATGTCACGTTTTTCAAAATCAAATGATCATGTCACATATTTTGCATTCGGACTCTGTTGTAGCGTTTTCTTTGCAACACCAAAACGTAAAAAAGTCCCTTTCTTTTCAAACCTCGATTCTGAAAATTTGATACCTTCAATCGGAGCTAACTTTCAGTAAGTGTGCAAAATGTCAAGGAAATCCGTTCAGTAGTTTTTGAGATATCAGCGGTTAAGTCGGGACAGACAAACACAGACAGACAGAAAAAAACCCTTGGCGCTGAACCTCCTGGTTTTGGCATTAAAAAAATATAAAAAAACGATCGGGTTCGAACCCGCAACCTCTCGAGAAAAGAGGGGGGAAAAACACACACACACAAAAACACAAAAAACCAGGTCGGGTTCGAACTCACAACCTCTCGAAAAAAGAGAAGAAAAAAGTTTCAGCGCAGAATCGAACCTGTTCACACATGACCAAGAGTCCAACGCTCTACCAGATGAGACATTGGAGAACTGATATGACTGAGTGTTTGTAAAGAATTTATGACGTTCTTTTCCGTAACTCTCTTTGGTTCGTATTTTGCACTGTAAATTGTAGAAAAATGGATGATAGTTCATGAAATTTGAGTGGTCTTGTACATTTTAAGATACTCAAGGTCTATTTCTGCCAAGATGTATAATTTCCTCTTTCTTTTCTATGCTTGGAAGGATGAAGAAAAATCATGCTTTATTTCAGTCATCATGTATTTTTCAACCGTTTTGCACGTGCAACTTTAGTTGCCCTGGGACAGCACGCGCACCACTTTTGCTGTGGGCGTGAAGAAACCCTATATAAAGGGTCAGTTTTTCCTATCAAGGGACAGGGTGGGAGATTGGCACCACATTTCGTCGTGCTGTGTGTGTGATTCCTTGCTGAGCGGTGTCTCAGAGGGCCGTTTGCGCCCGGTTGGCAAGACCTGGTTTTGGTTTGCCGGTCTCTTTACTGGTGTTGTAAAGAGGGGAAGATTTTTTCTTCATGTCTCATCATCAAGCCTTTAACGGTGACATTGTGACGGTTCGAAGGCTGTTCTTCTTTGTGATCTCATCTCATATTAGTCTTGCCGTGCCTGCGGGGGTCCGACGTCTGCTGACGAAGTCAGAGTCACTGACAGCGCCAAGCTTCCAGAACGGCAAGTCCCTCATTCTTTTCCTTGTGTGCGCCTATGGTATGGGAGCAGGGCCGTCACGGCTGACAGATCTGGACGTTGTTGACTTGAGTTGAAGTTCATGAAGTGGTGACGTGCACTTTGAAATGGATTTGCAATATTGTAGAAATCATTGTAGCGATTAGAGGTATTGTTTGTTCTTTGGCAAGATTTGTTGTGAACTTACTGCTGGGAGGTTCTAGCAGATTACAATCAGTGTGGCGGGGTGACAACCATTGTTGATTTGAATTGGAAGTATCGTTTGTTCTTTGGCAAGATTTGTTGTGAACTTTTTGCTGGGAGGTTCTAGCAGATTACAATCAGTGTGGCGGAGTGACAACCATTGTTGATTTGAATTGGAAGTATCGTTTGTTCTTTGGCAAGATTTGTTGTGAACTTACTGCTGAGAGGTTCTAGCAGATTGCAATCGGTATGGTGGGGTGATAATCATTGATAATTTGGATAGGAAGTATTGTTTGTTCTTTGGAGAAGTTTGCTGTGGAGTTACTGCTGGAAAGTTCTAGCAGATTGCAACTAGTGTGGTGGGATGATAAACATTGGTGATTTCAGTTGAAGTATTGTTTGTTCTTTGGAGAGGTTTTGTTGTAGATTTGTGCTGAAGTGTTCTGGCATATTGGAAGTTGACGAGTGAGGTGTGGAATTATATTTGCATTGACTGGTTCTTTCTTGTATTATGTTATTAAATTGTTATATTTGATTTATGTCTGGTGTGGCATTGTTTTGAATAGAGTGTTAATTTTTTTTTTTTTGACAAACGGGCAATTTCCCCTAAAAACATAAATGTCTTCATGGGACTACTATTCCATCAGTAGTCAACCACCCGGGCCGTGACACTCGCCATACCTGGCCTTGACAATGGCTAATTGTTTCTTTTATTGTGCTCATTCACAATAGGGCACAGAGGTGAACATAAGCACTTATCAAGGGGCCATGTGGGTCTATATTCTGTATTATCAACAGTATTTTTGTGCTTGGAATACATTCTAGAAGATGCCTGTCTTTCATTCAGTTGCCATTTTGACTGCTTCCACGAATGAATCCGCATATAATGAACTATTTCCTCTACTAAGTTTCTAATATCTATTTAATATCTTTATTCCTCAATGATTAAGTAGCAAAGCCCTAAGGGCTGGAAATTGTTCAGTTGTGCTCAGTCAGTAAAAAAATTGGGAAAGTGGAGTTTACTGTACTCTAAGGTTCTTGAGAGGCATCAGAAGATATCTTGGGCACACTACTCCAAACCGGAATTGGTCACACTAGCAGTGCACGTCGTTGCTACACAGTTTATGTACTCCAAAGCACTTGGAAAGAAAGGTTTGTCCAGTCCTGGAAGCACTAATCTCAATCTCAATCTAAATCTCAGGCTTCAGTGCTAAGATAGTAATCCCAGTCTTGAAAGCACTGATCTCAATTGCTGGCTTCAGGTGAGCAGTGAAGGACACATGATCATGGCCCAAATCTCGACGATCACAGGGATCCAGAATCAATGGGCAGAGGGATCTTCCTCATCATCACTCACTGATTCACTGCTCTCAGGATTGTCATTTGACACTGAAAGATAAAGATAAAAGACAACTACGTCTCCGTTCTCTCAATGAGTCATTAGTTTTCAAATTCATGAAATTCACATACATGACCATTCACAGTGAATACCATGTCAAAGACATCCCAGCCAAGAAGGAGCTTGTACAGGCTGATAACAAAGTTCAACCTCATGCACAGCACATAGTCATCCAAAATTACATGTTGATGCAGTGCTTTACAAGAATTCAGAAAATCCCCCACCTGAAACTGTAAACATGTGATAGTGAATTGCGAAGATTTCACCACATGATCTGATATAGGTACACAGTGGTACTGGTAGCACATTACATGTTGTTGGGTTCATTTGAAAGTAAGTCTGATCATATCAGACATCGAAACAAATGTAAACATGCAATCGACAGCCGCTCTTAGCAATTGAAGCATCGTATTTACATTCGACATCGCCGTCAGAATTGGAAGCATTATCAAGAATAACAGCAGAGATTTCACCTCTGATCTGCACGTGGTATATAGCAGCAGCTAATTACAGCATTTTGCCTTGCTTTGAAATGAGATCCAGTCATTTCGGACATCAAAATATGCATAGACAGCCGCGAATCGCAATCAAAACGTTGTACTTACGTTCAACATCGTCTGCACTGTGACTGTCAGAAGAGGAAACGTTCTCCTCACTCGTAAGGCCTTCGTATCCTTCAGATTTAGAACCCGCCCATCAGTATTGTCTTCCCTTTCCGTAGCTTGAATAAGGAAAAAAAAACCGGCTTAAAATTCGCGATCTTCGGCATGAATTCCCAGCACTCGGGATATAATCAAGGGAGGTAAATGTCAATGTTCTCCACGCAATAGTTAAAGATTGCACCAATTGCTTAATTATAATGCGTTTTCAAAACGAAATATGGGTTTTCATCGTTTTCTGTTACTTTAATACCCAATCAAATGGTACTTTCCTCTAGAGATGCTTGTGTAATCACAAGCAAAGACAAAAATCTTTAGGTTCGAGATTTCATAAAACGCTCACCGTTACCCGGCTAATCACAGTTAAGATAACAAGAGTAGGCGAGGGGGGAGGGGGGGGGGGGGGGAGTCATCTCTGCGGGGACATTGTCCAATCACAAGATTTAGCGGGTGAACACGTGATGTTAATGATATGCAAGTAGGTCACAGTCCACGGTTTAGGGTACTCTACGGTCTAGGATATGACACTACCATCATGGCGCAGCTGCTAATTACCATATGACCCCTAGTGAACTCTTCCCCGGCCATAACGGAAATTGCAATGGACATATAATACTTGGGTTCTGAAACCACCAACTGTATTAAAAAATTGGCAGTGCAAAGGAGAAGATGACTGAAGCTCAGGTTCTGACACCAACACCTCAGCAGAATACTGGCAGTGCAAAGGAGAAATTATGAGTCACTCTAAATCATTGCATACCTCGTCAATAGTTTCTTTCCCCTGAAAGATCAGGGATAAATTCACGCAAGTCACTAGAGCATTACAATTATCATTTTCAATTTTAGTCATATCAGATCCAATACCTTAATAGCCTAATGCAGATCTGTTCACGTTGATAGTAGTGGCATCGAGAAAGACGTATAGTTATGTTGTGACGTTTTCTCGAACCTACTGGCACCGTCGCAGGCGTGTTTATCAGTCAGGTCACGGCCTTGACCCGCGCGCGACCGAGTTAGGCTAATATTAGCTTGTTGTGACACAGTAGTTCCGTCGCGTCGCAGTTAGGAATGTGGGAGTGTGTTCGACATCGTACTGGTAGTTTCTAGAATTTGTGTAAAGGTATATAAGGAGCGAAAGCGAGTGAGAGAGGAGAGAGCAGATACGACAGAGTTAAAGGTGAGAGCTTTGACCCTGTACAGAGCGAGTTTCTGCTGTGTGCTAGCGAGCCTCTGCAGTACTGTAAGCAGAGTGAAGCTGCGACGTAGTGCGACGATTATTGCTGTTGGCTGATTTTCACCACTGTAGTCGATCAGTGTGTGAATAAAGTTCGTTGGAAACGATCACCGGAGTCTGTCACTGTGACTTCCTAGCGCAAGCCAGGAGAACCCCCGTACATCAAGATATTGCAAGAGAAGAGTGCAACATTGGTTCCACAGACGGCGAACAGTCCAAGCAGTGACAGTCTACGACGGAAATGGACGGTGAGAAACGCGTTTTTCGATCTACTGTGTGTGTCGATGCGATGGATTCATCGAGTGCGGACATTGCGACAGTGATACGGCCGCAACTGTATGACGGCAAGGCATCGTGGGAAGCGTACCACATTCAGTTCGAGGTGATAGCAAAGATGAATGGCTGGAATGAGGAGGAGAAAGCCAACTTTCTCATTCTCAGCCTGACCGGACAAGCGCTGACAGTCCTCGAAACCTTGCCACCCGAAGACAGAAACGACTACAATGCCCTCGCACAGGCTCTCCGTGACAGATTTCAAGTCATCTGGAACTCGGACCAGGCACGGGCACTGCTCTACGCCAGACAGCGCGAAGAGGGCGAGTCTCTCCCTCAACTGGCAGCAGACATCGGGCGACTGGTGATGCGGAGTTACCCCGCCTGCAACAGGGAAGGAATCGACGACCTGGCTCGAGATAAATTTATAGATGCCCTCGTCGACGACAAAGTAAAACGTCAGGTGCAGGTACTGGCTCCTAGCACTCTGAGGGAGACAGTGAACACTGCTCTTCGCGTCGAAGCAATCTTCCAGCGTGAGCAAGCGACCCCGCCTCAGAGAATCAGAGCCATCGACAGCCAGGTGAAATCAGACAGTGACAGCTTTGCCCTGCTTGCCAAGTTAATTCAGCTGATGGAGGAGTATTTGGTAAAGATCAGAAACCTTTCCTCCGGTCGGGAGGGGCAGCGTGGACATATCACGTGTTACAACTGCTATAAGACAGGCCACATCGCTCGCCGCTGTCCACAGAGGAAGGAGAAAGCCACCACCTCCCAGGAAAACTCCACCCTGCACCGGCTCAAGAGCGTGCGCGTAGACCGAGGAGGACTGGCAATCGAGGTGTACATCGACGGTAACCGTCATCAGGCACTGATCGACTCAGGAGCGACCATTTCTGTGATAAAGACTGGTCTGTGCCCCTTCCAGAGAAGAGAGGAATCAGCAATGGTGCTCACTGACGTCATGAACAGACCGATCCCTGTGCACGGCGTCGTGACAGTGAAGGTGAAGGCCGGTGAGCTTGTTATCTCTCACCCCTTCGTGATCGCCGATATAGAAGATGACGTCATCCTGGGGATAGACTTTTTGCAGAAGCATTGCTGTGTTATAGACTGGGGACAGTACCTCCTGCTGATTGATGGGCACCACGTGCAGTTGAAGGGTCTTGGGGGTGAAGGGAATGCTTCACTGCGGCCTTCGGGTGCGTTGAGGCGGATCGCCGCTCAAGAGACGCCTCTGGCAGTCGCACAGAGACAGGATCCGGACCTGCAGCCCATCATCCGCTGGATGGAGGACAGGCCTGTCCGCCCACCCTGGAGGAAGGTCGCCGTTACCAGCCCTGTCACCAAGGCATACTGGACCCAGTGGGATGCCTTGCAGCTGACGGATGGAGCGCTGTACAGAAAGTGGATGGACGAGAAGGGAGAAACCTGCCGCCTTCTCCCTGTTCTGCCGAGAGCCATGCAGGAGGAAGCGCTGAGACAGGTACACGATGACCCAGCAGCTGGCCACCTCGGAAGGCAGAAGACGTACCGACGCGTCTGTGAGCGGTACTTTTGGATTGGTCGACACAAGTCCGTTCGCAACTTGTGTCGGCGCTGTGCCATCTGTGCCTCACAGACAAGACCCCACAGTCGCCGTAGTGGCTCTAGCAAGACTGACAGTTCTGCAGTGGTCGCCAGGCCATTGGTGGATATCCCCCGTGACGTGCCCCAGGGTGTGGAACCGCTCCAGGGTATGCTGCAGGCAGTGGGAAAGTCCGCAAGGACACACCTGCAGCGGAGCGTGGACGGAATGAAGACTGGTTACGACCGCAAGGCCTATCACCAGATCTCTCCTGATGGCACTGCACCGTGGTACTCCAACCCACGGCTGAGAAGGGATGCACCACCAAGCTTGCCCGGCCACAGAGAGGACGTTACGTGAACCGTGCCCGTCTCTGGAAGTACCAGGGAGAACTACCGCCGGACTGGTGGCAGTCGCCACGACGTCACCCTGACCCGACCGACGACGAGCCCACAGAGAGAGACACTGTACCAGGGCCTTCCTCGGAAGACGAGAGCGAGGATGGAGCAACCCCTGAGGACGTACAGACATACACGCGGCGAGGGCGGCGTGTGACACGTCCCTCTCGCTTCCTGTGAGGAGTTCTTTATTTTCAGTGACAGTATGGACAGTGGTCTTGCAGACATTGACCCCATGGACTGGGCAGATGCTACCGCAAGGAAGCTTTCGCCCACGTGTCAGGTTTCTGCATCTATGCCACTCATTTCATAATTTTTGGACTACCTGGACTGCAGATTGACTCTTTCCCGGTATTTTGTTGTTGCTGTTGATGATAATGTTGTTGTTAGTTGTGTATTTTTGAGGTGTTAGTCTATGGTGTTTTGTAAATTTAGTGATGGAGTCGTATATGTAGTGAGACCGACGAGGTCGTTTCGGTCTTTAGGGGAGGAGCTATGTTGTGACGTTTTCTCGAACCTACTGGCACCGTCGCAGGCGTGTTTATCAGTCAGGTCACGGCCTTGACCCGCGCGCGACCGAGTTAGGCTAATATTAGCTTGTTGTGACACCGTAAGTTCGTCGCGTCGCAGTTAGGAATGTGGGAGTGTGTTCGACATCGTACTGGTAGTTTCTAGAAATTGTGTAAAGGTATATAAGGAGCGAAAGCGAGTGAGAGAGGAGAGCAGCAGATACGACAGAGTTAAAGGTGAGAGCTTTGACCCTGTACAGAGCGAGTTTCTGCTGTGTGCTAGCGAGCCTCTGCAGTACTGTAAGCAGAGTGAAGCTGCGACGTAGTGCGACGATTATTGCTGTTGGCTGATTTTCACCACTGTAGTCGATCAGTGTGTGAATAAAGTTCGTTGGAAACGATCACCGGAGTCTGTCACTGTGACTTCCTAGCGCAAGCCAGGAGAACCCCCGTACATCAAGATATTGCAAGAGAAGAGTGCAACAGTTACATTATAAACCTATTTATTCTGGGAACTTTGAGACGACGACAACGAAGAAGAGATTCACGCCCCTACCACTTGAATCAAAGTCTCGGTGTTAAGCTTGATAGTAATGGAAAAAAACCATACTTGATTTATTATGTCGTTAATCTTAATGATTGTTTGCGCTTACCTTCTGACAGAGTGTCCATCGTTGTAGCAAGGCAACGAACTTCCCGCAGTTAGCGTGATGAAACGGAGGTATCGTTGAAGCACGGATCTATATCAAAATAGATCCGTGGTTGAAGCAAAGATCTTATAGTGACGTCTTTGGTTGAAGCAAATGTGACCGGATGATCGACAGAAAGAGACGAGAAGAAGCGAGAGTAAAGGAACAACCGCGCTCACTGCATCATTTCTTCTCTTTATTACAACCAACCTGTAATCATAATACAGCAATAATGAATAAAATGACTACAAACACACACAAAAATACATTGAATACATTGAATACACACCTCTGCCGATGTAGTACCATTTCCGTAGGAGAATGACATGGGGTCTAACCCGTAACATCCTGAGAAATTACCTAACAAGAATACAGACTGTCTAGACACTGTGCAGAAACTACAGAGCATATATCAAATAATGTCATAAAACCAATAAAAGCAGGACTAACATCATGGGAGCTCATTACGGTCATTCACAAAGGAATGATTACAAACAAAAGTTAATCATATAAACAATATCAAAGTCCAAAATACTGCAAGACTTCGGCATAAAATCATAACAAAATTACAAATTAAAACATGACTCAGGGTAACAAGAACAAGGTAAGGCCTAATCCCACAAACCTCAGGACTGCTCCCACCAGTGCATTAGGCTTGCTCTGCTAACACATATGTCAGCGTCATTCCTGTGAAATGCCAATAATCCCATTGTAAACACACAGTAATAACTCAGCTCGGTCACACACAAAACCATGAGAATAACAATAATCAGTACAATACATCACTTCTTCATCATTGGTTCCGAAACCATGAAGAAAACCAAAACATTTCCTAAGTCCATCAAACTACTGAAACTGAGAGAAGTATACTGAAAATCCTCCATTAGCCCCAAGGACCAACTGTACGGACAACAAGTATCAATTTGGGATACTTCCTGATAAAAGCCCTGAGCACGGAAAGTCTAGAGAATTTCTGTAGCAGACAGCTTCTGCTGCTGGGAAAGGGTTTGTTGACATTCTGTGGGGAAGACGTCCCGTACTAAACATAGACTGCCGCATCATACGGGAGGCCTCATTAGCATGCCACCTTCTCGCCAAAACCCAGCCAGGGGTGAAAGCAGGGAAAGAATCAGGAGAGAGAGAGAGGGGGAGAGAGAGCCGCGTGCACGCACCCTTCTGGCAAGTCTGCGCCTTAACAAAAGTAGGCCTCATCTATAGAACAATTATATCTCTAGCAAGAGGGGAATTCTCTCAGTTTCAGCATAACGCGGAAAAACACATTTCAATCATAAGTATTATTGTAACACAAAAGATATACAAGATAAGGCAGACTGATTGCAAAACAAAAGAAAGGTTTTACACATTGTCATTGGGAAATAAGCTATTGAAAGCTAGTGAAATATTTACATAAAACATCACTTGAGAACAAGAATCTCTTCTTTCCCTTCCCAACTCAAGCCAAACCAAACTTCCAAAGAACCACTTCTCTACATAAAAGTCAAGCTATCAGTCGACATCATCAAAACGCTTCAAATGTCAGAAAACAAATAAAAAGAATTACAAGAGATAAAACGAAAGACAAGTAAGGATTCTTAACATACCTGTGCATTGATGCACGTCACAAAACTAGAATTGGACTCGTTGTTCGGCTCAAGTCCTCAGGAGCACATGAGCTTTTCCCCACAACGGCCAAGCAAAAAAGGAACTCAGAATTCTCACAATTTCAACAAGGAACAGAACGGGGTCGAATTCCTGCGCCCATAAAAGCTAACTCCGGGGGAAAACGCTGGTTCCGATCTGTCAACAGATAAGAGGCGGGGGAGGGGTGCAGCCCCCCGGCACCGCAAGCAAGGGGGAGGCAACAGAACCAGAAAGAGGAGAGAATGTGCCTAAACCGTCGTCTGCTACAGATGGAAACCAAGGCACAGACTCAACAGTGCAGTGGGATGTAAAAATGCATCCTTAACACAAGAACTGCTACCCATACCAGGGGCGGATCTGGGGGGGGGGGTGCAATGGGTGCAATTGCACCCCCCCAGCGGGACAAAAAAAAAAAGAAAAAAAAAGAAGAAAAGAAAGAAAAAAAAGAGATATGTTGATAATGTAGTAATGCAAATGTAATTGCACCCCCCCCCCCCCCCAAGCAAAAAGACAAAAAAATGAGAGAGAGACTCAGGGAAAGAGATGTTGATAAATATTGGAATGTAAATATAATTGCACCCCCCCCCCCTCCTCGGCTTAAAAAAAAAGAAAGAGAGAAGCTGATAAATATAGTAATGTAAATGTAATTGCACCCCCCCCCCCTCCCTCGGCAGAACAAAAAAGAGAAAGAGATGCTGATAAATATAGTAATGTAAATGTAATTCCACCCCCAGCCAAAAAACTAACTAAATAAATTAAAGAAATAAAATACATAAACAATGATAATACATTTAAAAAAATGGAAAGAGAAATATGTTGATAAATATAGTGATGTAATTGCACCCCCCCCCCCCCCCCCCAGCCAAAATAAAAAGGGGTGGGTGGGTGCAGAGAGAGAGAGATGCTGATAAATATAGGAATGCACTAGTAAAATTAAATGTAATTGCACCCCCCCCCCTTACACACACACACACACACACACACACACACACACACACACACACACACACACACACACACACACACTCACACATACAGCAAAAAAAAAGAAGAAAAAAAAGAGAAAGAGAGAGAGAGAGAGCCTGAGAGATGCTAATACAGGAATGAAAATAGACATTCCAGATGCTGTCAACAGATTTGCAACAAAATACAACGCAGTCATGCGCCTTCAGCCACAGAAAATGTTGTCACATGATTAGGCCTATGACTAGGCAAATTCCTCCATGTGTGTGTTTATTCAATGTCTCTAGACTGACCAGGCCTGACTCCCACAACAAACTGGTTACAGATGTCTTCTTACATATTCGGAATAAAGATTATTAAATTCGAGGTATGATCTTGTTGCAAAGACTTTTTCCTCATGTTGTTTTTGTGAATTGTGATTCTTTATTATTAACATCGAACTTATTTAGCACTGTACATTTTCGAGCATGTGCTTCCCAAGAGAGAGACAGTTGGTCCTATCTCCACCCCCCAACACATCAGTGGCAAAATGTATCGCCTGAAAATAGCACTTTACACGCTCAGATTGCACCATTTTGCTTCCTTTTTAAAAAAAATTTCCGGGGGGGCATGCCCCCGGACCCCCCTAGCATGCTCGGCGCTTCGCGCCGTCGGTTCGGCGCTTCGCGCCTTCGCTGATAAGATACAAAACAAAACAAAAAAGAACTTTGCACCCCCCCCCCCCTTTCAAAACCCAGATCCGCCCCTGCATACCCTACACAATGTAAAGGGGTTATATGCATTGATGATAATAAGGAATAGCAAGCCATAACACACACACACAAATGATCATAGTTATGCAATAGAAAAAGGGAAATAATAATGATGCAATAATAAGGGAAAGATCATTTGTGGGGGTCACACAAAGAACTTGAGCCAATAAGAACCTCCACTCTGCGATTTTGCATAGTAAAAAAAGCAGAACGAGATTTTGCTTACGTCACATGTATTTTTTACGTCACAGTCACTCACAGGTAATTTTTGCTTACTTCCCTTTAGTTTGGTTGGATCAATCATGAGTAGACGGTGTGGCCTGTGTTGCGTCTTTCTTGGCAGTTTTAAAACTAGAGAAGTCATCAGTTTATTGTCAATGTCAATTTGAGAGACTCACTGGCTCATAAAATCGGTAGCTAGAGCCATGGCGCCATTTTGATCATCTTGATCCAACCAATAACAAGGGTCGCAACTCACGCAACCCGCCGGCTAAATCTCGTCCTGCGTAAAATCGCGGAGTGGAGGTTCTTATTGTCTCAAGTTCTTTGGTTGAAGCAAGCGAACGAATTTTCCTCGAAACAAAAGGCTAAATTTAGCGTGGATTATTAAAAGAAGCGGAAGTAAGGAACCCCCGCAGCCGCCCAATGGGAGACGTGTGGAAGGTGCTCCGCCTAGCTTCATGTGTAGAGTAACCTCCCCTTACCATCTCTGGGGGAATGGCGGTACCTGGTAATGGCCGGGGAAGAGTTCACTAGGGGTCATATGGTAATTAGCAGCTGCGCCATGATGGTAGGTTAGAAAACTTCTGGTGCTATATGTCCAGGTATGTTTCGGGTCTGTGTTGAGGAGTGATTATTGCCAGATCGTGGCCAAAAAATGGCATTAAAGCACGCAAAAAGTTTAATTAGATCAAAATCTAATTGAAAATACTCATAATAGATTATTATAACGTATAATTTATGCACAAAACCCACAGAAGTTATGTAAACAACCACTCCGTACGTACCGAGCAGACGAACACGATCAAACCGTAGCCACTACGCCAGCAGATGATCGAACTAGTGTGATACAATGTTTCATGTAAAGCTCGAATGAGTGGCAGCAGATATCTGTTTAGTTTTGGCTTGAATTGACAATTTCGTTTCCCTGATCTGGCGAAAACCGAAAATTCAGGATCATTGAGTCGATGAGTGAATGATCAACTTACCCGCACTCAGCGTAACCATTGGGTCGATGATGACAAGAAAATGGCATTAAATCACAAAACAAAGTTTCATGACAACTAAAGTCACCGATTATATTAATAACTGACCATTTTTACACTTACAGCTAGTGCTCAAAGCAACAATTAAATCAGAGTTAGTTGATACGTTTTTGACTCACATGCGAAGCAAAAGTGAGTCTATGTACTGAGCCGTGTCGTCCGTCCGTCCGTCCTTCCGTCCGTCCGGGCGTAAAAAACTTAAACGTTGGATTTTTCTCGGAGACTAATAAGTCTATCAACACCAAATGTGACATGATGGTGTATGATGACAAGGCCTCAAAAAACATACATAGTGACTTGACCTTGCTTCAAGGTCAAGGTCACAGGAGCCATAAATGTGGTCTCAAAAACAGTCATTTTTCACATTTTCCCAATTTTCTCCCACGTTATTGAGAATGGCGACCTTAGCTACAAGTGGTATATAGGTCAAAGCAAGCCCTATCTTTTGATACCAGTTTGGTTGACCTTGCTTCAAGGTCAAGGTCACAGGAGCTCTTCAAAGTTGGATTGTATACATATTTTGAAGTGACCTTGACCCTGAACTATGGAAGATAACTGTTTCAAACTTAATAATTATGTGGGGCACATGTTATACTTTCATCTTGAGACACATTTGTTCACATATCATCAAGGTCAAGGTCACTTTGACCCTTATGAAATGTGACCAAAATGGGGTAGTGAACCACTAAAAGTGACCATATCTCATGGTAGAAAGTGCCAATAAGCACCATTGTGCTTCCTATGTCTTGAATTAACAGCTTTGTGTTGCATGACCTTGGATGACCTTGACCTTGGGTCACGGTTACATGTATTTTGGTAGGGAAAATGTGTAAAGCATTTCTTTGTGTATGATGTCATTGGTAGGTTTAGTTGTTTGACCTTGACCTTGAAGGTCACCTGAAGGTCAAGGTCATATAAAGGTCAAGCATGTGAGTCGTATGGGCTTTGCCCTTCTTGTTCTTTTTTATTGTGACCTTTCTAAGGTGATGTCTGCGAGGAAGAAAATGCCTTACGTTGACTCTCTCCAGCCCGATGCCCGTCGACGTTACCTCAACAAAATTGAGGTGATCGGCGGGCTTGATCCATACCAGCTGACGAAGGACCAACTTGATCCGGAATTGAAGAACATTCCGCCAACGAGTGCCACGGACATATTCAATTACATTGTTCTTGGAACATCGGCGTACACGTTGGAAGAATTCAAGAATTATAAGTCTTTGCAAGCCTATCGATTTTTCGTGGCAGGATTTGTGGGAGATGTCTGCTCATTCTCGCCACCGAGTAGCAAATACACTCTGGTCACATCCAAGGTAAGTCGTTTTCAATGGTTGAGGCAAATATTTTGCCACCACCACCTCCACCACCTTCATCATTTTATTGATTTTGTTTTTCTCCCCTAATGAGATGATAAAGGTAGAGCTACCTGATACCCCCCCCCCCCCCCCCCCCCCCCCACACACACACACCCCTTCTCCATCAACTGTTGTGCTCTGCTATTAGTGTGTGTGTGCCAAAACCCTTTCCCACCTCACTTGTTTTAATAAAGTCTTTGAGAGAGTCTGAAAGACCCTCGTCTTTAATGCTTTAATTAGAGAGAAAATGCCCTATTTCGACCAGAATTTAGGGTCTCAGAGAATCGTGGTGTCCTTGACACTTTTAGCTTGTTTTTCTGGGTCGGACACCACATGGCTTGTTTTTGTATATACCGCACTTCCTGGGAGATGGAGTGACCTGTGGCCTTGAGCTTGTTTTCGAAGCTTGCCCTGAAGGTGTTTTTCTGTGAACTCAGCATTTTGTCCAAGAGAGTGCGCATGCGTGGAAAACGTTCTCATGTTTTTATAAAACCAATTGCATGCCGCCAATTAATCAGTTAGCAGGAGGAAAGGGTGTGGGACAGGCACTCTTCCCCAACAACGCTATACTCCGTGCGTCTGACCCCAGAGCACGTTAAAGAATTGGTCGCTCCATCCCCATTCACATCCCAATAGAACTTGGGTGTGCTGATCAACGAGAGGAACAGTGAAGTTCTCTCACTGAGGAGTCAACTCCCGTCCAAAAACGTCCCACCCACGCGCGAAGCCGTTGCCACCGCCTCTCTGCACTCCACAGTCTTCGCCTGCCTGCCCGCCGCTGACCCCCGGGCAAGCCTCTCCTCCCGCCTGCTGCTGGAGCGAGCCTCCAGCCTGACTGCAGCTGGGCCTTGCCCCCCTCCGGTCTGACGGTAATTGAAGCTGCCACAACAGGCCGCTGGACACGGTCACAACTATCGCTGTCCCTAAGCTGACCCCTTGAAACTTTTATCTGTTCTGCTGTGCTGTGTGTGTGAGAATGATCTTTGCTAGATAGAACGAAAGATCCCATGGCCTTTTTGTTTCTTGCTCGACATAGCGAGAAACGTTAGTAAATGGACTGTGTGTCCTCAACGTAAATAGCAAAGTTCATGAACTTCATCGCTGGAATTGAATACCATGAACACCGTGAGTACTCACTTTAACCCTGTCCCAAAATTGAAAGATTGAACTGTTGAACTCTTCCCTTCCCCCCCCGTGCCTCAAGCACTGTAGTGCCTACGTCAACCCGAGGGTGAGAAAACCCTCGTAAAGTATGAAGCAGAAATCCATTCTTTATCATTATCATGATTGTGTTTTGGTATTGTTCACTGTTGTTTTGATTTATCCCTTGCACTGACGTGCACTTCATGCATCCATCACCCTGGCAGGGTTATTAAATTGTTTCAATAATTGACCTATGACCTCACTGTCTTTCTGTTCTGAGTTTGTCTTGGTTAGATTGACTGTGTGAAAGAGTGTCGCAAGTGGATCAGATTGCGTTCCCCTAGACCAAATAAAGTTTGAGAGAAAAACGAGCAGGTCCGACTTGTGACAGTGTGTTCCTGTCTTTCTCTGGTAGCACTAGCTCCATATGTTACTATGTACCACCATGGTGTATTAATCAGGAAGGAAAATGTTTCACTCACCTGATTTGTCACCCTCCTCCTCCTCTATCCTACTGTGTAGGTGAAGCATTCACAGAGAATGAATGACCCACCACTGCAGCCTTGGATCATCCTGGAGGAGAGAGGGTGCCATGAACTCTGCACATTGCACATCCATGGCAGGGCTAGGGGAAACCTGCAGCCATGTGGGGGCAACATTGTTTTGGCTGGACTGCACAGTTCAGGTCAGAGGCAAGACAACTGTCACCGGTGAGAAAGCCTACTAGAAGATGCCATCAACCTCAAAAATCAGGTATTTATGTAGATGTGTGCCCACACCTTTTTTTCTCTTTTATCAGTCTATGAAATTATTTGCCTTCTAAAAAGAACTATGAAGTGATGAAGCAAGTTTTTTTAAATACTGAAACTGAGCTGCAGAACTAAAGCTAGTGCAAAGTGCACTTGAGACTACTTTTTATGTTGCCAAGAGGTATGAATGGAAAACGAAAATAATCCCAAACCTAAATTGTATGAATTCTTAAGTCATTTTCATAACTGATTTCCATTTTAAAATGCAGATAAAATAAAGAAAATTTGGTGCCTATATATATATAGGCACCAAACTGTATATATATATACAGTTTGGCATTGGTCAGTGTATCAGTTAAAAGCCTGTTGAATTTAAAGTCAAGATGCTTGAAAGTCAGTGCCCTTGATCATTTCAATTAACTCTTGATATCATAGGTCTGCAACTTCTGTGATATTTTCTTAGTGTTCCATCTAGCATTTTCTGCAGACTTCATCATGAAACAAAGCCTATGTTGTGAAGAAAGGACCCTTTTATATTTAATCTTGGATGAAACATTTAAACCTAACCACAAAGTCATGTTAAAGAGTAAAGAGATATAATATATACTTTAAAGAAAAAGACTGATTTCATAACAGAAGTTTGCAGTCTAAGTTTCATACCAAATGGTCCAATTTATACAATATATTTTGCCTTCACCAACAACATGTATGCCATTTTGCATTAAAATTCATTTGCATGTGTTTAGAATGCATGTGTTTGGTATTTGCATGTGTTTAGAATGCATATGTTTGGTATTTTAGGTTTTCTTTATCATTGTCTGCTCTAGATGAATTTCTGCAGTGTCAATCAATAAAGATGACTGAAGTGGTGATTTACTCTCTTGTATTGTACTTATGTGTAATGATTCACAGTTTTATTGATTTGCATGTTTCACACTGTGTGATATTGAGATGAATAAAAGTTACATTGATTTACGATTGTGTTTTAATCATCTTTCCTGAGTAGTGTTCTAACTTAACATATGCTTGTATTTTGTAATGCATGTCTTTTCTTTGTTTGTCTGTATCGTTAATGTATACAACGTATGAACTGCACTGAATGAATTTCTGCACTGTGGGAAAATAAAAAGTGATTTGAAATGATTCGAATGTGTGTGGGTTTTTGTTTTCCAATCATTCATTCAATCAATAGCTTGTCCCTCGAGACATAGAGAGACCACCATTAACAATTGATTCAATCAGGCATGCACAACTAATTTACTGCCTCATGTGTCACCTCTTACATTTTAAGCATTTATTAAAGTGACTGTGCATGGAAAACCAGGCTAAAGTGTCCAAAATGACACAATGAAAGTTTACAACCAAGTAGTTATTTAGTTTTTGAGGAAATTTTAGGGTAACATCATATTTGTAGCAAAGGCAACTGGCCCTTTTTCTTAAGCATAAAGCTATAAAAAGACATGTGTGACATAGCTTCCAGCTGCTTTTGCCTGGTTTTGTCAATCACAGTTACATTTAATTAAAAAATCGCATTTGGTCTGTCTTGTGTGTGAGTCAGGTATGCACCAGTTGCTGACATCAAATTCCAGTCGGCAAAATCGAAGAAAAGGTCAGCAGATGCCATGCTTAAAGGAGAAGCCCCACCAGTCAAGTATAAGAGATCAATTCAACCTCATCTGCGGCATCTGGAATGCCCCTCTTTGCAGGCAGTTGCAGCATTGGCTGGACAATGTTGTGAATATTTCTGTGGTTGCTTAGATTTGTTTAATTAGTGCATGTCTCTCCCAGCCGTGAGATTGTGGGAGATGTTTATTTATCCCAGCTGCTGTCTCCATCACCACCAGAGGCAGAGTGAACATTAGTCTGTGCTCTGACAGGTTGCTATCGCTGCTGTCCGGTCCTGTAATCGCTCTGTGCTCTGACGAGATGTTATCGCTGCTGCCTCTGTCCAGCGCTGCCCTGTGTCAGCAAGCTCCCACAGTCCTAGAATTCTCTCTTCCAGCCTTTGTCTGAAAGCCCCTCCCGCTTTGTTTCTGTCCTAATAAATAGAGGCTGCGATGCCTGCTTAGAAGAAGTGCCCCATTCCATCTGGGAGCGCACAGACCCCATTCCATCTGGGTGACTGAGCGCTTGTATCAGCTGCGAATAAAGATTGGAAAATCGTCCTCGCCCCTGCGTCTCACTTGACTTACGACATACCACTGTCTTGGACAGTGGGGAAACCAGGCCGCACGAAAGATCCGCAACAATTGGTGTCAGAAGTGGGATCTATGTCGTATGTCCTACAATCTAAGGAGCAGGAAAATGGCTGAGGAAACGACGATAGCTGACATCATCACCATGCTGAGGCAAATGCAGCAGGAGGAAGAGAACGACAGGAAGAGGCAAGAGGAGAAAGAAGAACGCCTGCGCCAAGAGAAAGAAGAAGAAAGAAGACGGCAGGAGGAGAAAGAAGAACGCCTGCGCCAGGAGAGAGAAGAAGAAAGAAAACGGCAAGAGGATAGAGAGGACCGTCTGCTTCAGCTCTGGCAGCAAACGAACCGCCAACTCCAGAGTCTAGTAGGAGAGAAAGTGACCCACCAGATAGCAGAAGTCGAGGAGCGTGTCACTAGTCCGGAGCAGGAGCACCAGCGGCTGCGAAAAGAACTGCCAATAGAAGAAGACTGTGGAGCCATGGAGGATATTGCCAGTGAAGAGTGCCAGAGGAGCAGCTGTAGGCCTGTGCGACCATGTGGGTATGCCCCTGGAGAGGGTAACTGGCAACACCGCAAGAGAGTCGGAGTTGTCGTCGCGGACAGGACAGCTGGACGTAGTGGCACAGAAGATGGCATTATCAGCGCTCAGGAGCGGTCTGGTGTAGAAGTCAACAAGAGATGCAACTCCCCCAGCGGTCTACGTCCTCGAAAACGTGAGTCTGCAAGGAGATCGGACAACCTTGGACTGTCATCGCGTCTGCCTTACTCCGCTGAGGTGCGGAGGATTCGCCGCTACAGGACCCGGCAGAGGGACGCGAGAGGGCGGCCGGTACCTGCTTCGCCGGTGGAGGACGACGACCCGACCGCGTGGGCTTCCTCCAGGGCGAAGATGGCGCCGTGGGATTCGTCGGCAACAGGAACGAGGAGAGATCGAGACTTGATGCTACAAGAACGTTTCCATAGCAATTGTGTCACCTTCGTATGGACTGATGGCATTACCTAAATGCTATTGCACAGGAGATATTGCGGAGTCAGGAGACTGAATGATGTGCTGCCAGGGAGGTAAGGAATGGAGCAGTTTGATTTTTATTTAGTAATAGATCTTGATGTAGTATGTGTTCTCGGTGCCATTAATTTTTAATTTAGTAGTAGGTCTTGATGCTGTATGAGTATGTGTTCGCGGTGCCATTATATTGCATTTATGAGTTCAGGAGAGATAGATCTGGATTTTACCTATTGTGAGGTCTATAGCGTAGATGCTGCGGAAGGATGTCTGGATTTGACCCGTTTTAGAAGTCTCCAGTACTGTGTGTACTGAAGAGGGACGTCTGGAGAGGCCCAGAGGAGGCCGGTAGCACAGGTGTGCTGAGGGTAGACGTCCAGGTGAGACTTAGTGTGGGTCAACAGCCATGGTGTGCTGTGTAGAGGTGTCCAGATCCTACCCATCCGGGGTAGGCAGCACTAGTACGCTGATAGGAAATGTCCAGAGTCCACTCATCAGGAGATCTTGGTACCGGTTCACTGTGTAGATTCAGTTTTATGTATTTATAATTATAGCTTTGTTAGTTGATGGCGTCATCAATGGTGTGTTGTGTTATTCTGGCATAGAATAACTAATACGTGTCATGTAAAAGATTTGAGTAAGGTTGTGCATCACTTTTTGTATCAAGAATTCGTGCTCCTTCCTCCCTGTGCCTTATCGAGTGATATGCCGCTAGTGTGTTCTCCTGATTTTCCATGTGAGTCACCTGACACGTGTGTATAGGGCTCTGAGATCCACAGCGTTTAGCGACTGAACGTTCGCTGACCCTGTTGGGTGCCCTCAGCTAGATATTTGATGGACATTGGTGGTCGTGTTAAACGTTAAATCGTTCCATATTGATTGTCCATAGTTTTGAATCGAAAAATTATTATTGTACTCGTTTTGGTCTGGCCCTGTTGTTGGTTTTGTTAGAACAGGATTTTAGAGATTCTAGTAATTACGGTATCTGTTTTGGTAACTATTCAGGGACCGAATAGTTTTAAGGAGGGAGTAGTGTTGTGAATATTTCTGTGGTTGCTTAGATTTGTTTAATTAGTGCATGTCTCTCCCAGCCGTGAGATTGTGGGAGATGTTTATTTATCCCAGCTGCTGTCTCCATCACCACCAGAGGCAGAGTGAACATTAGTCTGTGTTCTGACAGGTTGCTATCGCTGCTGTCCGGTCCTGTAATCGCTCTGTGCTCTGACGAGATGTTATCGCTGCTGCCTCTGTCCAGCGCTGCCCTGTGTCAGCAAGCTCCCACAGTCCTAGAATTCTCTCTTCCAGCCTTTGTCTGAAAGCCCCTCCCGCTTTGTTTCTGTCCTAATAAATAGAGGCTGCGATGCCTGCTTAAAAAGAAGTGCCCCATTCCATCTGGGTGAGCACAGACCCCATTCCATCTGGGTTACTGAGCGCTTGTATCAGCTGCGAATAAAGATTGGAAAATCGTCCTCGCCCCTGCGTCTCACTTGACTTACGACATACCACTGTCTTGGACAGTGGGGAAACCAGGCCACACGAAAGATCCGCAACAACAACTAGTGCAAAGTGGCCAGAGACCAGCTTTTGCTGCAAGCCTGGAACAGCATGCAGAGTTGTTCAGCCCCCCTCCTATTCAGGACTGTTGCCCTGCCTCTCTCAGGTCCTTAAGGGACCCCAAGACTGACAGAATGAATTTTGCAGATCTCCTGAGGCACTGCAAGGAAAAGGTGCTGCCACAGCTCAAAGTGACCAAAGAGGAGGCTGCTTATACTGAAGCTGAAACCCGTGGCCAATCTCAGAGCAAGCTCTGGTACTCCCTGAGAGCTGGCAGAGTCACAGCATCAAATTTTTGACTCACATGCGAAGCAAAAGTGAGTCTATGTACTGAGCCGTGTCGTCCGTCCGTCCGTCCGTCCGTCCGGGCGTCCGGGCGTCCGTCCGTCCGTCCCTCCGGGCGTAAAAAACTTAAACGTTAGATTTTTCTCGGAGACTATTAAGTCTATCAACACCAAATGTGGCATGATGGTGTATGATGACAAGGCCTCAAAAAAAATACATAGTGACTTGACCTTGCTTCAAGGTCAAGGTCACAGGAGCCATAAATGTGGTCTCAAAAACAGTCATTTTTCACATTTTCCCAATTTTCTCCCACGTTATTGAGAATGGCGACCTTAGCTACAAGTGGTATATAGGTCAAAGCAAGCCCTATCTTTTGATACCAGTTTGGTTGACCTTGCTTCAAGGTCTAGGTCACAGGAGCTCTTCAAAGTTGGATTGTATACATATTTTGAAGTGACCTTGACCCTGAACTATGGAAGATAACTGTTTCAAACTTAATAATTATGTGGGGCACATGTTATACTTTCATCATGAGACACATTTGTTCACATATCATCAAGGTCAAGGTCACTTTGACCCTTATGAAATGTGACCAAAATGGGGTAGTGAACCACTAAAAGTGACTATATCTCATGGTAGAAAGTGCCAATAAGCACCATTGTGCTTCCTATGTCTTGAATTAACAGCTTTGTGTTGCATGACCTTGGATGACCTTGACCTTGGGTCAAGGTCACATGTATTTTGGTAGGAAAATGTGTAAAGCATTTCTTTGTGTATGATGTCATTGGTAGGTTTAGTTGTTTGACCTTGACCTTGAAGGTCATCTGAAGGTCAAGGTCATATAAAGGTCAAGGTCAAGCATGTGAGTCGTATGGGCTTTGCCCTTCTTGTTTTTATTTATCCCACACAAATCCTGCTAGTCCTTCTCTTTCTCTACTCAAGTCTGAGCAGACAATGTTCAGGTCACCACAAACAACCTGGGGCCTGGAGAATGAAGTGAAGGCCAAAGAGGAGTACCTAAGGTACATCGAGAAAGAGCACACCGATTTTCAGTGTGTGTCCTCTGGGTTGATGCTGAACCCCGAGTTCCCATTCCTTGGGGCAACTCCTGATGGTATAGTGACTTGCAGCTGCCATCAGGAGAGAGGGTGCCTAGAAATTAAGTGCCCCTTCAAGCATGCCAAGTCACCCAGCATCATGGAGGCATGTGAAGACAGTGAATTCTGCCTACAGCTGAGAGGTGGCCAGGCAGTGCTCAAAAGGGCACACAAATACTATGCACAAGTGCAATGCCAACTGAAAGTCACAGGGTCAGACTTTTGTGACTTTGTTGTGTATCTACCATCAGACATACACATCGAAAGAATTTTCCCCGACCCACAGTTCTGGGAACAATACTTTCCAGTAGCAGCACATGTCTTCCAAACTGCGATAGTTCCAGAACTTGTGGGTCAGTTCTTCACAAAAGGACAAGATCCTGAGGCAGTCATCCCCAGCACAAGTACGGCACCAGCAGTTCCATCAACCTCAGAGGGACAACTTGCGCCTTCCACCACACCAGAGCCAGACTCTGAGGATGGAAACAGCCAGTGGTGCTACTGCGAAAAGAGCAAGGGTGGCACCATGATCTGCTGTGACAGCAAGAATTGCCACATCCAGTGGTTCCACTTTTCGTGTGTGGGAGTCTTGTCAAAACCTCGAGGCAAATGGTTTTGTCCGGACTGCAGAAAGAGTAAAGCTGCTACCAGAGGCAAAAAAAGTAGAAAGTAAGGGTGTGTGTGTGTGTGTGTGTGTGTGTGTGTGTGTGTGTGTGTGTGAGAGAGAGAGAGAGAGAGAGAGAGAGAGAGAGAGAGAGAGAGAGAGAGAGAGAGAGAGAGAGAGAGGAGATACCAGTTGGCAGCTGTCAAATGTGAACTGGTTCACCATTACCTAATATTTAGTGCCTTTCATTCAAAGGCAACATTGTGTTTCTGAAAATAGTTACAAATGTGGTAAACAACTCTGCATTATAAAACTAATTGCTGTAGATATTTTCGAAATGGTAGTCAAGGTTCAAATGAGCCTCAAGGGATGTATGTCAGCTAGTGCAGGAGATATGTATTTAAATGTTTCTGCTAGCAAGATTCAAAACAATGCACAGTGTATGCACTAACAGGAAGTAGTCAACAACTCAAAGAGCTAGCTGCTCATGTGTTTACAGTTTATTCATGCTCACAATAGTACATGTATAGTGCAAATTTAGTTTCTGTCACATTGAAATAAGTCTAAAAGATGACAAATCTCAGA
Source organism: Theodoxus fluviatilis (assembly GCA_034096865.1). Lineage (NCBI taxonomy): Eukaryota > Metazoa > Mollusca > Gastropoda > Cycloneritida > Neritidae > Theodoxus > Theodoxus fluviatilis. The sequence continues at coordinate 40,145 of JAWQFJ010017258.1, forward strand.
ATAGATACCAATATGAGGATCCAACTGTAAAAATTCAGTCTCAGAATTATTTGGGTTTATAACTTTTTTTTTTTTTTACACAGTTCACTGTCATTTACTTACTTTGTTGATTCTTTATAGACTATTGTTGAATATGTGCACAAGAATAGCCAAAAGAACAGTACCATAATGAAGACAAGTAGCACAATTATATTTGAGGGTTCCATTCCTGGGTCCTATTATAATTTAAGATTATCATTGTTTGAACTTTAAAAAAAGAAATGTTATTAACTAGAAATGCTCATTAGAAATCACCCTTTATGCAGACTGCAATTTTTCTTGGCTCAGACCAAGTCCAATCAAAGAAATCACAAGGATTATAATCTACAAGATCAGAATGTTATTAGTATACATGCATGTATATTGTTTCCAGGACACCCTCGATAGATATTTTGCAAGAAAATGCACGTAGTTGCACTTACTAAATAAATCTGTCATCTTGCTTTTTGAGTTTGCATTTCATTAAAAAGCATGCTCAGAAAGATATGACATCAACTGCCTTTGCAGGGTTTGCCAAATCTCTTTTCCTGTTGCCCAGGCCAAGTGAATTTCCCATTGGGAACAGTAAAAGCTAAAATACACTTGCCATTGGAAAGATGACAATGTTCTAAATAGATAGTCATCACGTAAATATCTTAAAGATAATTAGTCATATTATGACAATTACATCCGCTTATGTTGTCTGCTCCATCCAATATCAAGGATTGTGATTTCTGTACATGTACTTTGTTGTTATTTTTGCCACAAGTTGAAATGGTACTTGTAGGGAAAATTCATTTTCCAGTGGAAAAGTCAATGAGGAAGTCAAGCTTGCCTGGGAGAAAGCATGTTTCAAAAAAGTTGGCAAGCCCTGTATTGTATCAAAGTAGCATCCATCAGAAACACATGTAGAGTGCTTTCTATGAAACTGAAACTCATGGTGAAACACAAACTTTAGATTACAATTCAAAACTTTCATGAACTCTACATTAGACTGACATTCACTGTATGTTCAAGTTCAACATAACATAATTTTGAACTCGAAGAATTTTTTGCCTCCCTAAACTTAGCAACCACAGAATGTCATTAGACCTGTTTCAACAAGGGAGTTCAGCATTACACAGGTGCAAAAATCTAAGTCTTTTGAGACTGTGGGCCATAAACCCGTTGAATGTGCAAAACAGTCCATCCAAGATTGATTGATTGATTGATTCACTGGAGCTTAATGGCCTATCAACCTCTTTGGCTAATAAGGCCACAATGTACACATTACAGTCCAAATCCACACAAGTCTTCACAGGAAAGTCAAAATCCTCACAAGTCTCAATCAAGTCAAGATGTCCCTATTTATGCAGTGGGTAAATTCCTAACCCCTAGCCCATAGGGGAAGTCCATCCAAGAGTCTGTTGGTACAGTCATCAGTTCAGGTCAATGCAGGCTTATTTTCATCTGATTCTGGGTTTTTCCCTTTTTCTTTAAAGTCACTTCAAAGGCACCACTGACTCACACATGTTCACTAGAGCACAGCAGACGGTCACAATTTTGTCAAGAGTACAGCTATGTTCCCCCTCTGTAGTGGACAGCATTTCCAAAGGAATTACACCATTTAAAGCTGTGTACTTAGCACACAATGAACCAATTACGCGTTCAACATGAATGCGAAGATGAGCAATTTTCCTGGTGGACTCGACCTCATGTGCACTCAACTGTGGTTTTCCCTTGGTGAATGCTGGGATTTTCACTTCTGCTTGTACATGCCCAACTACATCAGCAATGTCAAAGCCTCTATCAGCCAAAACAACATCACCGGAACGAGGTGATTAACAAAATCAGAGTTCTGAACTATGTATCTGTCTGAAGTGCGGCCACTCCAACCTCTAGAAATGTAAGAAATGGCACCTGCTGGGGTTATTCCAATCAAGTATTTTACTGTATTGTGGTGCTTATAGCTTGAAAATGTCTGTGCTCTGGCTACTAAATCTGATGGTGTCTCTGTGAAGATTTCAAAACAGTCAATAATAACTGCAATGCGGCCACCAAATGCCCGTCTGAATTCTGTTGGTAGAGTTGCCCTCAAGACATGTCGTTCAGGCCAGATGATCAGTGGTTGCATTCTCACAAACATGGCATTGATCACAGTGTGAAAATACAGAGAGGCTGATGTTCTGGACAACTTCATGATATATGCAAGAAGCTGGAAAGGAAGATTGAATCTCAGTCGCATCAAAGTAAGGATCACCATCTCAAAAGGTGACAGCACACGTCTGGATCCACAGCGAAGATACGGTCGAAGATACTCAAACAGTATCATCAGAGTGGTGACATTGGGCAGTCCTGTAAAGTATTTCACTTTTTCATCATCTTCCTCAAAGTACTTCTCATTGAATTTTGAATTTTCTGCATCTGTTTTCAACTTGCCATTTTCAACTAGAAGTCTGTTCAGTTCCTCCTCCATGCCACTGATCATGGCAGATGAAAGGTCAGTCTGAGTACCGACACTTGCCAACTGCTGTTCTCCAAGGATGCTTGAGCTGACGGAAGCTACTTGAGTCCCTATACCACTGGCTGTTGCCGTGCTCTCTGTTATCTCTTCTGTGTCCTCTGTCTCTTCTGCGTCCTCTGTCTCTTCTGTGTCCTCTGTCCCAGCCGCAATGTCCTCTGTCTCCATGGCAACATCCTCCGTGTCAGCATCGGGTAAACGGACTTCTTCATCTGCATCTCTTACCTTTTTTCTTCTCTAGTCTTGCCTGCAATCTTGAGCCTCGAGATGATGGTTGTCTTACATACTGGTGTCCAAGCTTTAGGGTAGGAGCCCAATCAGGATCAGTTTCTGCCATTTCATAAGCAGGTTTCCCTAAAAATACAATAGAAGGCCTTCATGAGTGTTTGAATATTCCTAGCTGACAGCAAGTATTTCAATATTTCATCCCTAGCATGTTATTGCTGCACAAAGAAAAACAAAGGTTTGGGAGGGTGTGGATTTGGGTTAGACAATGGGTACTCCAGGCTAGATGCCAGTCTATCATGATCAAAATTGAAGGAATATTTGCATAGTACCCATGCACAAAATAAAAGTGTGACAGATTTTTTCAAAGAATTGCTGGATGAATGTGGGTTCCCAATATTTAAGAAGCTGTGGATACATTACACAATAGCCAGTAACCACTACTAACTGCAGTCAAAAGCAAACAGTTACAAGCTCAATCATGGTGTGGTGGCAGGAAAAAAGCCCAGGGGAGATATATGCAACCAGGCTGCAGTTGAATACATGATGTATTATTTTCAAAAATCACAATCAAATATGATAAAATACACAGTCTTCCACACTATACTGCATACACTTGATTGATGTAAATAAATGTTTTCAATGTGTTGTTTCTTATCCACAAAATTAGTGTTTCTATTGTCATTAGCTGTATTCCATGTTCACGAGACAATTTTAAGTTTAGCCCCCCAAAATCAAATCTGACAATTTAATCCATCAATCCACTGA
>JAWQFJ010017266.1:0-5000 GCA_034096865.1 Theodoxus fluviatilis
GCATGTTTGGGGGTGGTAGAGTCAGCTCTCTCCCTCTGACTTCGTTGTTGCTGGCGTCCTGCCACCCACCCACCCCCTGCCTCGCTGCTCTCTCCCCCTGACCTTGCCGTGCTTGCGTCCCGCCACACACCCCTCCCCCCCCCCCCCCCATTTTTTCCCAGAGCGCGGAGGGATGGGTCTTATCTCTGTCCTTCATAAAATTTCCCCACCCTTGTTTTCCCCCTTATCTTGGTGGGGTTCCCTGTGGCCTCCTTCGACCCTGGGACAGGGTCGTTTTCATTTGCTGGTCACAGGATGATGCTATTACTGTGGTATTGCCTATCCTCCGGGCGGAAAAACCTTTATTATACCATAAGCGCATACACCACACCCTCGGCTCTCCTCACCCACCGCCTACCATGCTGCCGTCTGCCATTGCTCTCTTTCAGTGCCACCCACACGCAGAGCCTCGGCGGGAGGGCGGGGAGCCGCCAGGCGTAACCTGAGCCGCCCGAGGAGGTTTTCCACCGAGCCTGCCCCCCCATCACGCCCTACTCTCCAGCCCGACGAGCGGCCGGGGGCCGCGTTGGCTGACGAGATGCCGCCCAACAAAAACGCGTCTGCTGGAGGTCGAGAGGCCTCCAGTCGACCACGAAAACGCCGGAGGACCGCAGCGGCTGCCTCCAACCTGCCCACACCTCCACCCGCGGCTCTGCAGCCTGCTTCCTCTCCCCTCCTGGACGCAAGTCAGGTGGCTGCGGTGGCCGACTTGGTGCTGGCGCGTATTCTGCCCGCCATCCACAGCGCTCTCCATGGCACGGCTCCCGGGCCACCTGCTCCTTCCGCTCCCCCACCCCGGCCCTCCCCAGCAGCGCCGGTGAACGCGGTCTTCGGGCACGGGGTTATCGCAGAGGATGTCACCACCCACTCCCATACTCCTGCCAACACAGCCCTCGGATCTCTCATCACCCCGTCGACTCAGGCCAACACGGACTTTGGACCTGCGGTCGTCGCGGCGGCTCTCGCCACCCCCGGCCTTCTCACAGGTGCGGGTGCGTCATCCTTCCAGCTGACCCCCCCCTCTCTTACATCCCCGCAACCAGCCCCCCTCACCGCCTCCATCCCGGTGTCCACACACATCCCCATCAAAATAAAAACACAGGTGTGGGAGGGAAAATATGTGGACTTCCACGCTCTCGTTAGGCCCGATTCGGATCCGTCTCGACTGCACCTAGCCTTTCAGCAAGACGACACTGGTCGTTTGCTTGTTGTCCCAGCTTCCTCCTCCACAAAACCCCCTCTTTCCTTCTATCAGTGGCTGGGGGCTTGGAACGTTTTCTCCGCAATCCTGGGCGAACAACCCCACGTTCCACCCCCGGACCTCTCCCATCACTTTCAAACTGTATTCTCGCTGTTTCAGAAGGGTGGGAACTGGCGTCTTTACGACGAACGCTTTCGGCAATTGCTAGAGAGCAAGCTAGCCGCTTGGGGTCACACCCACCTCGAGCTCTTCCTGCAGGCCTCCCTCGATCGGCGCACTCCTCAGGAAGCGGTACCCTCCACTTCACTCAGTAACCCCATTCATGTCCCCCGGGGAGCCTGCAGGTCCTTCCACACTAAAGGCTCCTGCCCATCTGGCGCACACTGCCAATACCAACACAAATGCTTCCGCTGTCTGGGTCCCCACCCGGCCTCTCACTGCCGTGGTGGGGGGAGGGGCCCTCCCCGCCTCTTGCCGCGTTTCCTCTCGCCCGGTGCCTCACCGACCACCAACTCCCGCTCTCCTAGGGTCACCACAGCTCTGTCCGCCGCACAACCACCATCCTTTCGAATCTCTCACAACTCGCGCACCCACCCACAGCTGCCCGGCCCGTCTCAGTGACCCTCTCCCCACCCCAGTTCGAGTTGACCGACTCGACCACTGGCTGTCCGGTTACACATCGTCCTTACGCTCTACCTTACTCACAGGTTTCGCGGAGGGGTTCCAGGTGGGTTTCACAGGTACGGCCTCTCACCCCATACCACCCAACCTCAAATCCACCCTGGATCTGCCCGCTTTGGTCTCTCAAAAACTCCTCAAGGAAGCTTCCCTCGGTCGCATTGCTGGTCCGTTCTCTCAACCGCCCTTTCCAAACATGGTTTTCTCCCCTCTCGGATTGGTCCCTAAGAAACAACCCGGCGCTTACCGCCTCATCCACCATCTGTCCTTTCCACAAGGTAGCTCCATCAACGACGGAATCTCCAGTGAATGTTCTCGAGTTTCTTTTCAATCCATTGACCACGCAGTTTCACACATCCTCTCCGCCCAACGAGGCTGCTACTTAGCAAAAACGGACATTGCCGACGCCTTCCGCATTGTCCCGCTTCACCCCTCTCAATACCCTCTCTTCGGCATGCATTGGGAAAATGGCTTTTTCTACGACAAATGTCTCCCGATGGGTTGCAGTTCCAGCTGCCGCTTATTTGAAACACTCAGTTCCGCCCTTCACTGGATAGCCGTGCACAAACTTGGCATTGGGGGCACAGTGCATGTCCTAGACGATTTCCTCTTCATTGCCCCCTCAGAGGAGGCCTGCCACCACCACCTTCAGGCATTTCAATCAGCCTGCGAAGACATTGGTGTCCCCCTCGCACCTGCTAAGACTCATCCCCCCTCTACCACCATGACTTTTTGGGATACGAGTTAGACACAGTGCTGCTCGAGGCTAGGCTCCCCCTTGACAAACTGTCTTCTTGCTCAGATGCCATCGATCGCTGTCTCCATCGCCCCAAACTCACTTTGAAAGAGCTGCAGTCAATCATCGGCACTCTGAATTTTGCATGTGGAGTAGTACGCCCTGGCAGACCGTTTCTCCGGCGCCTTATCAACTTAACCATCGGGGTTCGGAGCCCACACCATTTCATACGGATCACCCGATCAGCAAAGGCCGACCTTCTGACCTGGCTGTCCTTCCTCCGGAACTTCAATGGCAAGTCCATGCTTTTGCACCAACGGTGGTTGACATCGCCTGTGTTATACCTGTACACGGACGCTTCCTCTTGGGGTTATGGGGCGGTATTCGGCCGGCGCTGGCTCTTCGGGGCGTGGATGGACGAGTGGAAACTCCACAACATTACTCTCCTGGAACTTTACCCCATCCTGCTTGCTCTCCAAACTTGGAAATCAGTTCTCAACAACTCTTGCATTCGCATGCACACAGATAACCTGGCTTTGGTTCACATCATCAACAAACAATCATCCAAGGACACGTTGATCATGTCCCTCATTCGCCCCTTGGTCCTGGTGTGCTTGGAGTATAACATTCTCTTTCAGGCGCAGCATGTTCCCGGCAAGGACAACGTGCTGGCGGATCTTCTCTCCCGCCATCAACTGGTGGCCTTCAAACGCGCCGCTCCGGACGCCCATCCTGTCCCGGAACCCACACCTCCCCTCCCACCCTTGACGCCTTGAAGGCATCCGTAAATTCCCTTCTCCACAGGTCACTCGCTCCGTCCACACAGGCGTCCTACAAGCGTAGCTGGGTCCTCTTCATATCCTTTGCACTTGACTACGACCTCAGCTCGTCCCTACCCGTTTCTCCTGATCATCTGGCCCTTTTCATTGCCTTTCTAGTGGCAAAAACCTATGCTCCTTCCACCATTTCTTCCTGCATCTCAGCCATCGGGTACATACACCGCCTCAACGACCTGTCTGATCCCTCTGGAGCCTGCTATATTCGGCAGCTACTCCGCGCTTGCCATAGAGGCGCTCATCCCGCGGACTCTAGATTACCCATCACTCTGCCCCTGCTCGAGCGGCTCCTTGCCGCCCTTGACCACTTCACGACGCCCGGGTACCAACGCTGTCTCTTCAAGGCCATGTTCTGCCTCGCCTTCCACGCGCTTCTCCGGCTGGGCGAGATAACCATCTCCAGCCCAGCCGCCCACAATCCACACCTACTCCAATATGATCAAATTCTTTTTACTCCCGCTCACATGACACTCACATTCCGTTCCTTCAAGCACTCAAACGGTCAGCCGTTCACCCTCAAGGTCTATCCCCAAGCACACTTCCCTTCGTGCCCCGTCACACACATGGAGCTCTACCTGAACCTTCGGGGGCCCCTCCCTGGCCCACTCTTCCAGTCCATGTCGAGATCCCCAATCCTTCGATCAGTTTTTACTTCACAACTCCAGGCCGCTCTGGCCTTCTGTCAGCTCGACACAAGCGCCTTCAAAGGGCATAGCTTCCGTATCGGGGCCGCCTCTACAGCGGCACAACAAGGTCTCTCGGATGAACAAATCCGCATGCTCGGCCGTTGGAGGTCTTCCGCTTTCCGCCGTTACATCCGATGCTCCTCCGGTGTCTCAGCTCTGCAGTGATTATTCATCTGCAGTGATTTTCACCTCGTGCCACGCCCACGGGGGGCAGTTGGTACTCTCCTTTCCGTCTCTTCATTTGGGCGTGGCGCAGACAGCCTGTAGCTGTCTGCGCTATGGCGCTTGTTTCGCCCAAATGGAGCGGAACTCGCTCGCTTCCCTCCTTGCCATAATAAAAGGAGTCACAGCTGCAGTCTTCGGTTACCAGAACTGAGGCTCGGCTGTGGCCGTTCGCAAATCGCAGACCCAGTGTCATTGTGGTTTTTCTCTGCATGCCCTTTGATATCAACTGACGGCGGCCAACATAAAGGATTTTGCACGGAGGGCAAGGCCATTTATGGGGGACGCCAGAACAAAGGTCGCCGCGTGACCACGGCGGACTGGAGATTTTCCATAGGCAGAACAGGCACTGCGCATGCCCGGCTCTCTGCCGCACTAGCAGGCCAGCCCACGCGATCATTCCAGCTTCAGAACGAGGGACGGAACGCACGCCTTTACAGTCTTGCGAGTATATCATTTTCTCATTTCTACATCCGTCCTCATGCCCCTCCAACCACCCATCTCTTCACAGCTCTTTGTCTTGCGGGGATAATTATTGATTGGCGTTTTGCTACGCGCACGCACACATTCACACGCACATAGGGCCTCTCACTTTCCGCGCC
>JAWQFJ010017266.1:10000-17500 GCA_034096865.1 Theodoxus fluviatilis
CGGCCGACGATCCATCACAATAAAAGACTTACTGATTTAACAAGTCATAAAGTGTATATGTACATGTGTATATATTGACAACATCCGGTTTCAATTTTCTGGCTAAAATACAAGTGAGAGTTTCAGCCTTTTGCACATATTTCCATAAAATCAAGTACTGTTTACATTCTATATCAACAAAATCTGGAACTACACAGTGTACGAATTCGAGAGAGAGAGAGAGAGAGAGAGAGAGAGAGAGAGAGAGAGAGAGGCAAGTTAATTCAGGGTATTGTAAGACAATATAGTTTATGTAATGCAAACCATATAATGTAATGTTGGTACTGTCATTGTAATGTACTGTGAATTAATGAAAGCGATGGTTTCCCCATTGCACGCTCCGGTGGAATAACAATAAAATATTCGTTCGTTCGTTCGAGTGTGTGTGTGTGTGTGTGTGTGTGTGTGTGTGTGCACGCGCGTGCATGCGTGCGTGCGTGTGTGTATGTGTGTGTATATGTGTGTGTGTGTGTGCGTGTGCGCGCGCGTGCGCGTTTGAATGTGTGCGTGTGTATGTGTGTGAATGTGTATGTGTGCTTGTCGTTTATGATTCATTCTCTCACACTCCTCTCTGTGTCTCTCTTTCTCTCTCTTTCTCTCACTCTTATACGACTGTGCCGAGCTCGAGAGCGGACGTGTGGGACAGAGCTCTGCGTATCGGGTTAGAGATTGGGACCGAACGAGGAAATGTGCTCTGCAGAGATTCAGTGGATTAGGTTGGACATCTAGTGATGATGTAAGTTACATTTATCTCTGCTTATTCGGACATGTAGTGGTTTTTAGTTCTCGATTTTGACCAACTTCGGCAGACGTGCGTTGCGCTCCGTGAGCGTCAACCCTGCCGAGGTTACGGATTGAGTTGGCCAGACCAGTGCAGAAGTGCTATTCCCTCGGACCGCGAGTCGTGTTGCAGACTTTATTGACTAAGTAAGTGATCTGAATTGTGCCCAGACCTTTGTGAACATTCGGTGCAATTCTTTTCTTGGGACTTTTGGCGCGCTGGGCCAGTGAGTGATACTCTACCGACTTGCCGTTAAAAAAACGAACTGTGATAGCACTGACACACGCAGGCGTTCCGTGACTCTTAGCAAAGGAGTGTAGCATCACGCTAGTGCCATTGTTAAACTGTTTTGTCAGTGCCGAGTTTTTGCTGGTTGCTGGAGGAGTCTTTAGCGGTTAGTGGAAGGATCTCAGCCAGCATGGGGGTAGACACCGCTACATACAGGGCCCGCATAGGATGCTTCGAAGCGCGTGTCGGAAAGGCGCCCTCGTGCCGGCACAGTAGCTGCTGCTCTACAACGCTGAAAAAGAACTGCATAATTCAAATTGCTGCTAGAATGATGATACGTGTCGCTGTTGTCTTCACGATGATTGGTATTGCTCACTGCCTGCATGCGTCTCTGACATCGAATTGTGCAACCAGTTTCCTGTCTGCTATGCGAGGCACTGATGTGTGCTCGGCGACAGAATCAGCACCGTATGTCCACGTGCCAAGCTCCACAGGCTACACATATGACAGATCGTCCCTCCTGTTGCTAGCAATGGATATAGAAAAAAAAACCGGGGCCACTGGAAAAGGAAGACATGGAACAAATGATGAAAGTAATGTATGAACACATAGAAGAATCTAGGATGAAGCTAGCCCACGAGTTGAAAAGTGAAATAGAAACCATGAAGAGAGAATTTCACGGCATGATGGAAAAGGTGTTGGAGATCGAGAAAGGGGTTGCAGAAATAGGACAAAAGATCGACTGTATGAAAGAACACATAGTTCAATCAGAAGACAGGCAGGATGGGCTTGAGTTTTTCATAGGGGAATTGAGCGAACGTGTCGAACAAGAGGAGAGGCGTAGCCGCCGGGACAATATTTTGCTGCACGGAGTGAAGGAAAGCGAAGGAAGTGAAACCTACGAAGAGTCCGTGCAGAGAGTGCTCGAGGTCGTGAACGACGTGCTTGAAACTCCCATGCAAGCAACTGACGTAGTGCGAGCTCACCGCGTGGGGAAGCGAGCAGCAGGGAAAGCTCGCCCTCTCATTGTGTGTATGGCCAGGTCGTCCGACAAGTTGGCTATACTCCAGGGCCCGTATTCACAACGGCAATTTATCGGCGATTTATTTTAACTCCGATTTATCTCTAAACTCAGACGATTCCAACTGCCAGTTCCGCTCTCCCTTGGCTGGAAACCAGTATATATAGCAAAGCGCAACCTAGGATCCTCTGACGAGCGTACCTTATCTAACCGATCAAGATAACGCGGGGCTAGGGGATAAATCGAGTGTTAAAAAGATAAATCGCCGTTCTGGATACGGGCCCTGATCTTCGAGAGAAGAACATCGGAGTGTCTTCCGACCTGACAGCCAGACAGAGAGATGAAATAAACCAGGCGCGACATGAGGGCTTCTTCGCCTACTACAAAGGAGGTACGCTGCACAGAGAAGTCAGAAGGCAGCCACCACGACAGCCCCCACAACACAGGCAGCCGCCAGACACGACTCGCCCACACACCCGCTCTTCTTCGAGGGCGGGGAGCGGCAGTACCAGATAGCGGTGTGGCCGGGCCCATCAAGACAACGTGGACAATGCTGCAGGTACCCCACTGAGATTTGAACTTTCACGAATCTTTAAGATGCTGATATGGAATGGAGATGGCATTTTGACTGAATTTGACGATCCTGACTTTATCCAGTCTCTGCAATCCTTCTCGTTTGTATCTTTATGCGGAACTTTCATCGAATACCTTCCGATATCAGACTGTTTCGGTGATTTTCTGCCCTACGTCTTGCCAGCAAAACAAACTATCGCCTCGAGGTCTGGCGGCATACTGTGCTTAGTCCACAAGAGCGTTGATAGTCACTTCATTCGACTTGAGTGTAATTATGATTGCATCGTGTTCAGAGTCAGTGGAACATTACTTAGTGTCGAGAGAGATGTTCTTCTTTTCAGTACTTATATACCATCAGTAGGTTCACCTTATTATGAAATAATTGACGAAACAAATGGCATAAGTATGCTGGAGAATTGTGTTTGAGATATGGGCCCGTATTCACAACGGCGATTTATCATCGATTTATTTTAACTCCGATTTATCTCTAAACTCAGACGATTCCAACTGCCTGTTCCGCTCTCCCTTGGCTGGAAACCAGTATATATAGCAAAGCGCAACCTAGGATCCTCTGACGAGCGTACCTTATCTAACCGATCAAGATAACGCGGGGCTAGGGGATAAATCGAGTGTTAAAAAGATAAATCGCCGTTGTGAATACGGGCCCTGGTAGCCAAAAATGGAGATGTTGCTATTATTATATGTGGTGATTTGAATGCTGGAACAGGAAGATGCAATGTAGTTGACATCGAGGGGAGGGGCCGCTATTGCGGAGGGCCGCTATTGCGGAAGGCCGCTATTGCGGGATTTTTTCAACAAAAGTTCCTCAGGCAATTTTGATTCTTTAGTACTAAAACAAAACAAAAAACCATAATATTTTTGTTACTTTTTTAACTTAGAAATTTTTGTTTTGTTTTATTGCGGAGGGCCGCTATTGCGGGATTTTTTCAACAAAAGTTCCTCAGGCAATTTTGATTCTTTTGTCCTAAAACGCATAAAAAAACATAAAATGTATGTTACTTTTTTTGAACTTATAAAAATTTTCGGGTTTTTTTATATTGCGGGGGCCGCTATTGCGGGATTTTTTTTGTTGTTGAAAAAAACCCGAAACTTTTTATAAGTTGAAAAAAGTAACGTACATTGTATGTTTTTTATGCGTTTTAGGATAAAAGAATCAAAATTGCCCGAGGAACTTTTGTTGAAAAAATCCCGCAATAGCGGCCCCCCACAATAGAAAAGAAAACGAAAAAGTTGGTTTAAAAAAGTAACAAAAATATTATGTTTTTTTATGCGTTTTAGGACAAAATAATCAAAATTGCCTGAGAAACTTTTGTTGAAAAAATCCCGCAATAGCGGCCCCCCGCAATAGAAAAAAAAAACGGAAAAATTAGTTTAAAAAAAAAGTTACAAAAATATTATGATTTTTATGCGTTTTAGGACAAAAGAATCAACATTGCCTGAGGGACTTTTGTTGGAAAAATCCCGCAATAGCGGCCCCCCGCAATAGCGGCCCCCCGCAATAGCGGCCCTGCGCAATAGCGCCGACCCCGACATCGATATGGGAGATATGTTGTCAGACGGAACTAGTGAGTTGCGATATACGGATGATGAAGTGGTGAATGAGTATGGCCAGTCCTTGTTGTCACTCTGTATAGCATACGATTTAACTATCCATACCGGTCTATTTGATGAAGCTTCTGGAAAATTTACTTATGTAAGCTCTATCGGAAGCAGTGTGATTGATTATCTAATAGTCTCTGCTGATATTGTACCAATTTTTCATTCTTTGGGTGTAAAAGAAACTATCCTGTCTCCGCACATGATACTCGAGGCAGTTTTTGATAGCAATGTATTGACTCAAAGAAATGTGTCAAGAAATCAATCAATTCAAACAAAGATTATTTGGCAAAATGTTTCAGTGCAAACTTATGTTGACAATGTACGGGAAGGGCTGTCTAGAACAGATGTAAATGAACTTTTGAGTGCGGAAAATTTCAATATAGACGAAACTGCTAGCATAATTACAGATGTGCTCGTGAATGCGGCATACTTTCTCCAAAAAACATTCAGGGGGTCAACAGAAAGGAAACACCGATGGTTTGATAGAGAATGCTCGTTTAGCAAGAAAATGGCTAGGAAAAAACTTTGCAAGTACATGGTCACTCACTCTGTGGAGGATAGAATGGCATTGGTAAACATCAGGAAAGCGTACAAGCAGTTACTATGAGGCAAGAAAGTAGAATATAGACGGAGGGCCACTGAAATATTAACTCACAACTATTTTGGAGGCAAATTAAAGCTCTCGGTGGCGGACACAGAACCCCAACGGGCATTACTCCTGAGGCCTGGGTTAATCATTTCCAGAACGTGTTTGTTGCTGCAGTTTCTGACTCAGAGTCGCGGAGCACTGATTGGAGGAGGACAGTGGGTAGTGGCTCAGAAAGCTATGAGGTCGACTTACTAGATGCAGATATTACAGCCTCTGAAATAACTGATGCGATACAACACATCAGGGGGGGCAAGGCACCAAGTACAGACGGTATATTGGCAGACATGATCATAAGTGCATCTGGAGTCTTATTACCATATATGTTAAAATTCTTCAATGGTATATTTGAAATGTCGGTATTCCCTAGTCAATGGGCAGAATCAATCATTGTCCCTCTTCACAAGAAAGGTTCAATCAGTGATCCGAATAACTATCGTGGCATATCATTGATAAGCAACCTAAGCAAAGTTTTCCTTCACATTGTGAAAAGCAGATTACAGCAGTGGGCAGATGCCTATGACAGTATTGGGGAAGAACAAGCGGGTTTTCGAAGAGGGTATTCAACTATTGATAATGTTTTTGTGTTACACAGTGTTGTACAAAGGTATCTGTTTAGACACAGAAAACTGTATGTAGCATTTGTTGATTTTACCAAGGCGTTTGATACGGTTGACCGCCAGACCTTATGGAATGTTCTTGTTCAGCTTGGTATGACTGGCAGGATGGGCAATATGTTGCAATCTATATATGAACGAGTGAAATGTTGCGTCAAATGCGACGGAATGACCTCTGACTTCTTCAGCAGCTCTGGCGGCTTGAAACAGGGCTGCAAATTGAGTCCATTACTTTTTTCCATGTTGATGACGTCACTTACGAAAGAGATAAAAGAAAAGGGTAGGCACGGGGTGCAGCTGGTAGCCAATGGTGTGGAAATTTTCGTACTTTTGTTTGCGGACGATGTTGCACTCCTGTCAGATACGGTTCCAGGATTGCAGAACCAAATATGTAACCTAGAAGCAGCTGCCAACAGACTAGGTTTGATAGTGAATGCGCAGAAGACTAAAGTGATGATATTCCGCATGGGAGGTCACGTGGCAGGACACGAAGTGTGGTATTTGAAAGGGCAAAAACTTGACATTGTCCCTTCGTACAGATATCTGGGAGTGACGTTGTCCACTAAGATCTGCACAAACTCAATCCTGGCAGATTTGGCATTTCGTGGAAGGGCTGCGGTCGCGAAGTGCATGAAAGTATTACGACAGCTGGCACATGTAGCACCGAATGTCTTTAACAAAATTGTTGATGTACAGATCCAGCCTATCCTCTTGTATGCTTCAGAGATATGGGGTGTCGACAATTGCGAAATAATAGAAAGTGTACATTTGACAGCATTGAAACAATACTTAAATGTAAGTTCAAGAACTCCCAACGCGCTGGTTTATGGAGAGACGGGAAGATATCCTTTATACATTAATGCAATGCTGAGATCAATGAAATACTGGTTCAAGGTACTTAGAATGGAAAATGATAGATACCCACGGGTAGTGTACTTATCCATGTTGAAGAACTTGGAGAGAAGCAACTGGGCATCCAAGATCAAATGCTTATTAGCCAAATATGGTTTGTCAGAGGTGTGGATATCACAGTCAGCAGTCAACGAACGAGAGGTTATGAAAAATTTAAGAGAACGGCTCATTGACGAGTTCACACAGCAGTTGTGGCTTAAGTATAGTATAAGTCCACGCTATTCCCTATACAAAGAATTCAAACTTGTTTTTGGTTCAGAATCTTACCTTGTAGCGTTGGATAGAAAAATCTTCAGAGACTGCATGATTAGATTTAGAATGGGAATCAGTGACCTGTTCATTCACAGGCATAGGTACAGCCGAGATAACGATGTAACCTTGTGTCCCAATTGCAGAGAGAAAGATGAAGACGAAAGGCATTTTCTTTTGCATTGTCCAGCTTTGTACGACCTACGAGTAAGATATATCATACCATTTGTAAATGAAGAAATGGAGGACCCTTTTGTACAGCTCATCGGTAACAGAGATACAGATGTGATAAGAGGGGTCGCCACCTACCTCTACCATGCATTGATGAGAAGAAAGGCAATCTTGCAGGATGCACAGAATGATTATTTTTTCTAGAATAAGCAGAGAGCAATAAAGAGCATTATAACAGCTCTCTGTATGTGATTACAATGGAGTATTGAGACGCATAGTGTTAGTGCCCAATATGTATGTTGTTTAAAAGTGTATTGCATCTTTGTACTTGTGATGGGCCGCAGGCCTAGACAATAAACTGATTCATTCGTTCGTTCTCTCTTTCTCTCTCTTTCTCTCTCTCTTTCTCTCTCTCTCTTTATATATCTCTCTCTCTCTTTATCTCTCTCTCTCTCTCTCTCTCCAAGACAAAAATAGTTGCGTAGAGTAGGCCGGATTCCGAGTGTAGTATTCGATTATCGACCACTTTTTAGCTCTTTATTCACCGATACCTAAATGCGAGTATGGAGGGAGCCGAAGCAAATTCTATGTCACCTTTGTTGACTATAGAAAATCCTTCGACTCCGTTAGCTGAAAGCAACTG
>JAWQFJ010017266.1:22500-51255 GCA_034096865.1 Theodoxus fluviatilis
AATATGTTAGCGTTTACAAGGCTGAAGCTGAATGTTTCCTCTTGTGTTTTTTGGAATTGCAACGTGAGCGTTCGGCGTTATCGAAAACTAGAGTTCCCTCCCTTAGACTGCACGTCGGTGACAGATGCACTGGCACACACATACGCACGCACGCGCACACACAGACGCGCGCACACACATACGCACGCATGCATGTATGTATGCGCACACACACGCGCGCACACATACGCACGCACACGCGCATGCATGTATGCAAACACACTCACACACTTGCACGCGCACACGCAAACATGAAAGCACGCACGTACGCACGCACGCATGCATGTATGCACACACACACACTTGCACGCACACACGCAACGTGAACGCACGCACGCACGCACGCATGTATGTATGCACACACACACTTGCACGCGCACACGCTAACGTGAACGCACGCACGCACGCATGGATGTATGCACACACACACTTGCACGCGCACACGCAAACGTGAACGCACGCATGCACACACGCACGCATGCAAACACACATACATGCACGCACGCATACACACGCAGACGTAAATTAGCGCGCACACGCACATGCGTACGTGAATATACATATTCATAGACACATATAAACACACACAAACTGTCTCTATCACATTGAATCGTTTTCTCTTTTCGACTATGGACCAGTAACATTTACACCTGTCCATGAATGAATACACACACACACACGTCTTGTCGCGCCATGAGCATGTTTATCGTGATAATGGCGCAGTAAAAATGAAAATACATACATACATACATACATACATACATACATACATACATACATACATACATACATACACACACACGCACACACGCACACACAGACACACACACACACACATTCACACACACTTACACTTACACACACACTTACACTTACACACACACAGTAGCGTACGCATACAGTCATGCTTGTTTAATGGACATGATCAAGGGTGCTGCAATGCGAAAGAACGTGGCAACACAAGGAAGATTGAAATGTGATGTACACCAGTTTTAATGATACTAATAATATTTTCAAAAATCACAAACGAACACATTGGTTGACAGACTGGATAAAAGCAAGTAACCAGTACAGCAAAACAATAAAACAAGGCAGTCATTTTTCGCGTGATACACACGGAGGGATAGAGTGAAAAAAGAGAGCTTTTTCAGGTACGAGAAATGACAGTTTTGCGTATCGCAATTTACAGAAAAGCGAAAGGAAAGAAGAAACTCTGGAATCAAATAAATTGCTTGAAACAGTGTGAGTCCGTATTAAATCATAGGCCAAGAACCATTGAGCAATTTGCCCACGGTATGCTCACCTAGTTTGCACCTACTCCACAAAACTATTCTGAAGGGTATTGCTTTTCAAGCGTGTTTTAAGCACAGTTTAGCTTGATGCTGCTCATATAAGACATTAGATGTTTTCTCTGTAAACAAAAAAGTAAGACAATTAAACAGCTTTTAACAAAACGATCGAATTGGGGGAGGGAAATAGTTTTAGTGTCTGAACATTTCAGCTTTTAACTCTTTGTTGACACTTTACGGTATGTTTTACTTAAAATGTGTGTATATCATCATAACATTTCGATCAACGCAAACTTTCTTCTTTTTCTACACACGCGTAGAGTGTCACAGTATTATAGTGGTTTGAAACATGTCGACCACAACGCTTTGAAGCTTGTCAATAATAGCCCAGTTTTAAATTAGGTTTTTTAATAACTCGTTCTCATGAACCACTGCTCAGCACTAGTAACGAGTTATTTGGTACATGCAGTAATAACTGCAACTATTACAATTGTCTGTTGGCACCATACAACTTCTTAGTCGAGGCTGTAGGACGCTTGACCGTCACGCATGCGTATGAAGTTCGATTCTCGCTTGCCACAGCTGCCACTTGCCACACACTGCATATTTTCCACTGAGACTTACAGTCTTTAAAAACACTGTCGAGAGATGATGATGATGATAGTTTTGTTAGTTGCCATCATCATCATCAGCAGCAGCAGCATCAATATCATCATCGTCGTCATCGGACGACAATATTATCGTCATCGTCATCCTCACTTTACTTATTGTCGTCGTCATTATCGTCTTCGTTATTATTATCACAATTTTTGTTGCTGTTGTCGTCGTCATCGTCGTTGTTACTATTATTATTATTATTATTATTTGATCATCATTGTTATTATTGATTGAATAATCGAATAATGGATTAATCAATTAATTGCTGAATTAAACGATTCATTGATATTGTGTCAGAACCATTGTTGTCGTCGATATATCATTATCACTACAACAGTTTTCATGATCGTGACTGTCATCAGTGTTATTTTCGATATCAATATGATCATATCTGCTGTTATTTATAATAACATTTCTATCTCTATGATTATTATTATTTAAATACTTTTTAAGAAGATAGTCTGCAACTACTTTGGAGAAAAGTGTTGTACAGATTATGCCTCACGCTTTGGTACTAAATGCTACATCCGTAGAACATGGAGGCCAGTATGTGTACATAGGTCGAAAAGGGTTTAAAAGTGAACTGCAAATAATGTAATTAATTAATTCATAAAAGCATACGTAGAAAAAGATGAAAACATAATCACTTGTAATAAGAGAAGCAAAAACTATTTACAGGAAAATGTGTGCTTGAATAAAATGTTGGTGCTGTCAAGAGGATCTGTTTGTAAAGTGTGTCTTTACTCGAGTGCAGAATGACTTACCTCGAAGCCAACAGAAATATGCTTTCGAAGCAGTATCAAACGTTTATGTATTGGGTAAATACATCTTGCATCAATCATTTATTCCTCAGTATATGATTCTATATATTATCAAAATTATGTTCATCGACCACAAGGGTTACAATCTTAAGATGCATTCATGGTGGGCCCAAAAGTAAAGGCATAACGTACTTGCTTTCAGTTTGTGACTTTTTAGTCGTCCGTGTGTGCTCAAATCGTGCATTTTCATCCAATAGTCATTGGACTACTTGTGTTAGTTTCCTGACACCTTCTCAGTTCCCCGGGCATGCGTGTGAGTAGATTGCAGCTGCACGTGGCAAGGATAATTAATGTAAACCCCACATGCTTTTTATTTCCCTCGTATACTTATTTTCTTTCTTCTCTCTCTCTCTCTCTCTCTCTCTCTCTCTCTCTCTCTCTCTCTCTCTCTCTCTCTCTCTCTCGTGTGTGTGTGTGTGTGTGTGTGTGTGTGTGTGTGTGTGTGTGTGACGTGATGATCTCATTAAATACTTATTATTGTATTCAATTTTTAAAAAGGGATAATTTGATATCCTGCATGGGAAATCCCTTAATAATGCTCTGGTAGCCTTTTAGAATTAACAGGTAAAATAGGTCAACGAATACCTGACGGTGCATTTTGAGATAATGCTATCTCATGCAACTCAGTATATGAGTCATCAGGACTTTTTTTGCCTACTGTTCAAGAAATATTGATTTATATTATGGGTATTTACAAAATAATCCCAACATTACTGTTTTTCCAAGTTACACCTGATTTTCCCATGCAGGGTAAAAATTCGACAATTTTCCATCTCAACCTTTAACACACGACTCCACTTTTAAAGTTGGGAGAAGCAAGGGGATTGAGGCATGATATCCAAAGATGCAATACTGTGGTTTGCACACCTAGGAACGCTTCAGTCACTAGCCACAAGTGACTGCAGGTCAAATGCTCCAGCTTCTGAGGAGTGCAAGCTCTATCAATCTAAACTGAGTAAAGTCCCACATCAACATCAAGCGATCTTCCATTCCGGGTTAGGTACATTTTAACTCCCCCAAATGGATTCTTATCTCAAAAATTATGTGCATGAATAGAACAAATAACCTCGACTCCGAAACATTTGTAGGTGGACATAATACGCCTAATACTCAACCTCTTACAAATAAAATATTTCCAAGCAGATTAAACGAAAAATTTTAGGACACATATTCAGTGGAGACATGGGTAAAAGAGACAATTTTTAACTGCAATGAGTTTTTAAACTTTCATGCTCGGCAATTCAAAGATATACATGAAAATAAGTGAAAACCACTTCTGATCAATAGGAAAAAAGTAGGTCATCTGTTAAATAATCAAATAACACGTAATTTTCTATCTTTTTAAAATATGCACAGCTCAGAATCTACATACAGCAAAATTTAAATTTGGTTTCCTTGGATTTGACATTTTAATACCTAAAATTGTCTCATCCTTTTGGGAAAATTCCAAATACTTTTGAAAAGAATACTTAGTTTATTTACTCAAAATAATTTCCATTTTTAGAACTTGTTTAATGTATAGCTGCTGACCTAGGGGCTCATTTCACAAACCCATGTAAAAAATGTTGCTACATGCATAAAGAACACACCCTGAAAATTATAGATTTGTACAATGCTCCAAATATTTTCTGCATAATTTTAAGTTCACCAGAAGAAGTTTACGAGAAAACGTTAAAAAAGAAACCTTGGGAAAATTTGCTTTTTCCATCTTCTATGTATTTCCAATAGTGCCGGCAGAAATTATCAGAGGAGTAAGGTTCTTCTTTAGCATTTTTCTTTTTTGTAGCATGTTTTATATAGAGAGACTATTGGAATTATATTGCAGAGGGTCGAAACGACTCAAAAATGCTCATTAGTCAAAATCACCAGAAAATGACATTTTGACTGTTCTTATAGTGATGTCTCCCATTAATATCCACTCAAACTGGCAGTTGAAAGTACTGTCAGCAATTAGATATGCACGAACTCCGTTGGTTGGTTTTTGGTGTCAAAAGCTATTTCCCAAATACATGTACCGTTCTCAGATTCCACACAGTGTATTTTAAATTATTCTAAGACGTCTATGGCTCCCTATGCCAATTTTATTTTAAATTCCTGCTATACAACTTCTGTGCGACGTGTTTTGGCCACTATTTATTTGGATTCCAAAGTCTCTCTTTGATCTTCTCTCTCCTCAAGTGCATTTCCAACAGTTTCGATTCCGTCTCCGTCAACATTCTCATTGACAAATGGATGGGTGGACGCTATTCAAAGACAATCAGTCGCCAAAATGTTTTATTTGTTCAGAATAAGAACACTTTATGTTACGATTTGTTTCCCTAGGTATTCACCTCTTACGCAATGCGAGAGAGACGCGATGGGCATGTTCTTACCCCCAACCCACAGGGGTCTGTTCTTACCCCCAACCCACATGGGTCTGTTCTTACCCCCAACCCACAGGGGTCTGTTCTTACCCCCAACCCACAAACCCACAGGGGGGCCTCGTTGATAAAACCGGCAAGGTCCAGCAACTGTCACTTCCACATATCCACATTTATTCGTTTACGCGTTGTATGGTCTGTGGTCCAAGTAGGGTTTCTGAGTCTCTGCATCTGTCTTTAGACAACTATTCGCCATGAGCTGTCTCAGTCTACATGTCTTTTTGTCATACCAACTCAGCCTAGCTACTGAACTGCAGTCATTCTAGCCCAAAGCCTCTGCTAGTCTGTTCCAGAAAGCCTCCCTGGCCCTCTCCTCATCCGGCCAAGCAATATAGGTGGTCGTCTTCAGCACGGCGTACATCAGTCGAGTGATGTGCGCTGCAACCACCTCCTCAAGCATCACCACCACCATCAGGTCGTGACCTCGCTCCAGGGTCAGCCTGTGGGTCAAGGACAGTTCGAACTGGCACCACTCGCTGGCGGCGAACCCTTCGCTCATGATGGCGACGACCTTTCGACTGGCGGTGATGGAATTAACAATGTTGTCCACGATGAGATTGCCAGCCAGGAAGTCTCTCTCGTGCAGACACAGCCTCAGTCCATGTGTGTCCTCCAGGGCGGGCATGAGCTGTCTGACCACCCACGCGTGGTCTCTGGAGTCGTAGATGACAAAGGCGTCGAAGCGGAAGTTGCGTGCCTCCTCCTCAGCATTCCGGTGCTGTCGGTGTCTGTCGTAGCGTAGCATGAAGACGAGGTACTGGATGCTCCATCGGTAGCGGTAGATGATGGGAAACACCACGAGTACCAGCAGCAGGACGGCTGAGGTGGCAACTACAATTTCTCGAGTGGTGCGGTCCAGTAGGCATGACTCCTCTGTGATGGAAACGTTGAGGAGAGGGATGCCTCGGTAGGGATCGTTAATACAGGTCAGTGATTCTGGATGGGAAAAATCCGTGGTGTTTTTAGCTCTCTCTATCCAGATTTTAAGCCAGCGTGAGTTGCATGAGCAAATCAGTTGATTTCTTTGAAGATTCACGGATTTTAGGTTATCCTGTATGGTAGTTGGTATGGACGGACCAAAGTCAAATGTCAGTCTGTTATTATTTAGTTTTAACTCGATCATTCTTGTCAGTTTTTGCAAAAGGGTGCTATTGATTTGAGTTATTACATTATAACCTAAAAGAAGAGACTTTATTGAAGGTAGAGATTCCAGAAACGTTGGCATTGTCTCCAGTGAGCATCGACTTAATGAAATGTATGTCAAAGACCTGAGAGGCAAAAATATATCACGTGACAAAAATTCATACGAAAGTTCCTTGTTGACATCCATATACAAATACTGTAGATTGCTACATCCACCAAACGTTAAGGGAGAAAGCATGCTGGCAGCTAGACCAACATTTTGAAGAGACAGAAGTCGTATGTTTGAATTGTTGAAAGCAAATGGCTGAATGTACAGCAAACGGTCAAGCAAATCATTGGCACGAATAGTAGTAAGACTAGGAAAATTAGCAAATGCATTGGACTGGAATGTTGAGAACATATTGCCAGAAATGTCGATATAATTCAGATTTCTGAGACACTGAATACACGAACTGTTTAACTGTAATATCCAGTTGTTGGACAAATCTAGATGAGTGAGGTTTGGAAATAGAGGTTCTCCATGAACACAGAGATTTGGAAGCTCTGTTAACTGATTGTGGTTTAGCAGTAGTTTATTCAGCGCAGGGTGACCTGCTGATACTTTCTTGATGTAATTTTTAGATAAGTCCAGTGTTATCAAAAACTTAAACTTCTGTAGTTCTTCAAAGTTGACCTCATGTATCATAGCAATGGAGATAGTCACCTCAGTAATCGGAGTGTGTTCAATAGCATCCAGCACCCCAATGTCTTGAATGTCCATATCTGATAGGTATATCCAATCCAAGGGTTTGTCAGAAATGCCTTTCAACAAAACCGACAGATGTTCTTCCTGCAAAACAACCTTCGATGTGACCAGGGACTCTAAATGAATGAACGGAGCCAGAGCTGACATCTCCACAGACCTCACTGTCATCAGCCCCAGTGTGAGGTGTATGAGATGTAGCATCGTCAAATTCTCAAAGGTCTCATGAGTGAACTGATCCAATGCAAAAGCAACCAAATAAACATGCGTGACGTTGCCGGTCAGCCTAGGCACGTAATTCAGAGTATATTGTCCATTACAGTCTGCCATTTCATCGTTGCACGTGCAGAAATGGTCTCCACAGTCGTCTATTGGGATGATTGGTCCTGCCACCGTCTGACCTACGTGGTGATCGACGGCGTTGGTGAAGAAGGGGTTTCTCGTCAGGCTCGGGTCCATGCGAGTCAGCACAACGAGCAACATACAGACGATATAAGACAGCTCCATGGTGACTGCTCTGAAAAACAAAATCATGTATCGCTTTAATGGTGAATGGCGACAACAACGACAACAGTGACAGAGGTGACGATGATGGCGATGCCGATGACGATGAAGGAGGAAGGAGGAGGGAAAAGGAGTAAGGAGGAAGAAAAAGGAGTAAGACGGAAGAAAAAGGAGAAAGGAGGAAGAAAAAGGAGAAAGGAGGAGGGAAAAGGAGTAAGGAGGCAGAAACGGGAGTAAGGAGGCAGAAAAGGGAGCAAGGAGGAAGAAATAGCAGTAAGGAGGAAGACGGAGGACGAAGGATTGGCGGTGGCGGCGGCAACGACGACGACGATGGCTATGAGGAGGAGCAGGAGGTGCAAGAGTAAGAGGAGATGGAGTAAGAGGAGCAAGAGGTGCAGGAGCAAGAGGAGATGGAGGAGGTGCAGGAGCAAGAGGAGATGGAGGAGGAGTTTGAGATGCAGAAGCAAGAGGAGGAGCAGGATGTGTAGGAGGTGCAGGAGCAAGAGGAGATGGCGGAGGAGCCGGAGATGCAGAAGCAAGAGGAGGAGCAGGAGGTGCAGGAGCAAGAGTAGATGGAGGAGGAGCAAGAGGTGCAGGAGCAAGAGGAGATGGCGGAGGAGCCGGAGATGCAGAAGCAAGAGGAGGAGCAGGAGGTGCAGGAGGTACAGGAGCAAGAGGAGATGGCGGAGGAGCCGGAGATGCAGAAGCAAGAGGAGGAGCAGGAGGTGCAGGAGGTACAGGAGCAAGAGGAGGAGCAGGAGGTGTAGAAGCAAGAGGAGATGGAGAAGGAGCAGGAGGTGCAGGAGCAAGAGGAGATGGCGGAGGAGCCGGAGATGCAGAAGCAAGAGGAGGAGCAGGATGTGTAGGAGGTGCAGGAGCAAGAGGAGATGGCGGAGGAGCCGGAGATGCAGAAGCAAGAGGAGGAGCAGGAGGTGCAGGAGCAAGAGTAGATGGAGGAGGAGCAAGAGGTGCAGGAGCAAGAGGAGATGGCGGAGGAGCCGGAGATGCAGAAGCAAGAGGAGGAGCAGGAGGTGCAGGAGGTACAGGAGCAAGAGGAGATGGCGGAGGAGCCGGAGATGCAGAAGCAAGAGGAGGAGCAGGAGGTGCAGGAGGTACAGGAGCAAGAGGAGGAGCAGGAGGTGTAGAAGCAAGAGGAGATGGAGAAGGAGCAGGAGGTGCAGGAGCAAGAGGAGATGGCGGAGGAGCCGGAGATGCAGAAGCAAGAGGAGGAGCAGGAGGTGCAGGAGGTGCAGGAGCAAGAGGAGATGGAGGAGGAGCAGGAGGTGCAGGAGCAAGAGGAGATGGAGGAGGAGCAGGAGGTGCAGGAGCAAGAGGAGATGGAGGAGGAGCAGGAGGTGCAGGAGCAAGAGGGGATGGAGAAGTAGCAGGAAATGGAAGAGCAAGAGGAGGAGGAGCAGGAAGAGATGGAGGAGGAGGAGATGGAGGAGGACAGGAGCAGAAGGAGATGGAGGAGGAGGAGGAGGAGGAGGAGGAGGAGGAGGAGGAGGAGGAGGAGGAGGAGAGAAGGAAGGAGGAGGAGGAGGAGGAGGAGGAGAAGGAGGAGGAGGAGGAGGAGGAGGAGGAGGAGGAAGAGCAAAGGGAGGGAGAAGAGGGAGCAAGGAGGAGAAGAATGATAATGATGACGTTGACAACAAAGAAGTTAGCAGCCATTTAAGTGATTGTTTTGGTGGACGTGGTGATGAAGGTAGTGGTGCTGATAGTGCTGGTGGTAGTGACAGTGGTGGTAGTACTGCAGGTGGTTGTGGTAGTGGTTGTGAGGATGGTAGTTGTTGTGCGGTGATGGCAGTGGTGGTTGATCTGGTGGTGGTGGAGGCGATGGTGGTAGTGGTAGTGGTAATGGTGATGGTGGTGGTGAGGAGGAGCAGAAGGTGCCAGGAGCAGAAGTGGTAGTGGTAATGGTGATGGTGGTGGTGAGGAGGAGCAGAAGGAGGAGGAAGAGGAGCAGCAGCAGAAGGAGGAGGAGGAGGTGCAGGTGTAGGAGGAGGTGCAGATGCAGCCGGAGGAGGAGAAGGAGGAGGAGGAGGAGGAGGAGGAGGAGGAGGAGGAGGAGGAGGAGGAGGAGGAGGAGGAGTGGGAGGAGGAGCGGGAGGGGGAGCGGGAGGAGGAGGAGGAGGAGGAGGAGGAGGAGGGAGGAAGAGGAGGAGGGAGGAGGGAGGAGGAGCAGGAGGAGAAGGAGGAGAAGGAGGAGGAGGAGGAGGAGGAGGAGGAGAAGGAGGAGGAGGAGGAGGAGGAGGAGGAGGAGGAGGAGGGGAGGAAGGAGGAGGAGGAGGGGGGAGGAGGAGGAGGAGGAGATGGAGGAGGAGGAGGAGGAGGAGGAGGAGGAGGAGGAGGAGGAGGAGGAGGAGGAGGAGGAGGAGGAGGGGGAGGGGGAGGGGGAGGCGAGGGAGGGGGGAGGGGGGAGGGGGGAGGGGGGAGGGAGGGGGGAGTGGACAGGGGAGAGGGGCGAGGGAGGGGGGAGGAGGGAGGAGGGGGGAGGAGGGAGAGGGAGGAGGGAGGAGGGAGAGGGGAGGAGGAGGAGGAGGGAGGAGGGAGGAGGAGGAGGAGGAGGAGGAGGAGGAGGAGGAGGAGGAGGAGGAGGAGGAGGAGGAGGAGGAGGAGGGTGTTGGTTGCGTTGGTGGTGGCGGTGGTGGTGGCGGAGGCGGTGGGAATGCGGTTGCATCTGCTGCTGCTGCTGATCATTGTGATGATAACAAGGACAATGCCCGTATGGTATCAATGGTTATGATGAAAGCAGGAGAGGGAGACAGAAGAACATGCAGCAGCTGCTGTGGGCTGACAAAACGCCTTATCAGGAAAATACACTTTTTTCTACCTCTTTGTAAGTGTATTGAGTGCTAGCATAGCAAAATGATTCCTTATTTTTCTCAAGCAATCCACTCAACAATAGTCAGGGCTTCTTAGGTATTCATAGGGGAGCGATACATGATGGGCTGGCAGTAAGCAAAAATGAAGTCATCGAACAAGATTTACAATCGCAAAGATGCCGATTAGAGACTTGGAGTCAAAGTGCACAGAAACATTGACAAGTTTGGGGGGTGAGGGGTGGAGTTGGGAGTTGGAGTCTTAAAAAAGGAAAATATTTCTCCATGAGAGTTCTGGAGCAATATACTTTATATTAGCGTAATCTTAAAGTATGTGCTTATTGGAGATAAATGACTGTTTATTATCCTTTCCCACCCACTGGATGTAAAATTTGACGTTCACTGAGTCCAAGCATGGAAGTAAACTAGTAAGGATAGTGTCACGGTTTAAAGGAGAGAAGGAAAAAAACAAACACTCTTACATTAACTGCGTTTCTGAGAAAGGTGACAGGAAGGACTTTAAACCGGGAAAGCTAAAGCACGAAAACACACGCGAGACTTTGGCGCAGCTTCAAATACTCTGAAAACAGTCCATATGTTGCAACGACAGCGAAACTTTAGCGGCAGCAAAACATGAGCATTAGTCTCAATCCGGAGCCCCCTGTGGGTTCCGGGTAAGAATTGACCCACCGCGTCTCCCTACTCGATTCGTAATAGGCGAATAACTAGGGACACCGTGGCATGATTTGCGTTTACTCGATTCTAGTGATTTTCGTGCTTAGCGGCCTTACATAGCCTACAAAGGCTGATAGGCCGTGTACTCCATCCATCCATCCATCCATCCATCCATCCATCCATCCATCCATCCATCCATCCATCCATCCATCCATCCATTCATCCATCCATCCATCCATCCATCCATCCTCAATCCGGAGCCCCTGTGGGTTCGGGGTAAGGATTGACCAACCGCGCCTCCCTACGCGATTCGTAACTATAGGGACATTGTTACTTGATATGTGTGTACTCTAAACTGCTGTAGTGATTTTTGTGCTTAATGGCCTTACATAGCCTACAAAGGCTGATTATGGCCGTCAAAAAACAGGCCTATCCCGACCACATACAATCCCCTCATCTTCAAATCCGTAAACTCAATCCGCACCTGTGACCGCCATACGTACTCTCGCAATTTTTTGCCTTAACTGCTTAATGCTACGAGCTATGATGCGGACCGAAGAAGACCCCACGCATACAAGAAGAGTAACCCCCAACAAAGGCGGCATACTGGCACAGGGAAACATGACGAGCTGATGAAAGGAAAGCGCGCAATTAGACAGTTCGGATTGATGTATGGGCAATGTTTCTGAGTCGTTGTCATTGCATATAATCCTTCTCCCTTCCCTCTCAAAGAACGATCTCTCTCTCCATCCTCGCTTCTCTCATCCGTCTCCTCTCGGGGTGTCTTCTGTCACACTCCTTTCTCATTCTCTCTCCGTCTCGTCTCGTCCATCTTCCTCCCTTGTCTTTTTCCGTCTATATTGGTCCTTTTTTTATTTTTTTTTCTTTTTTCTTTTTTTTTTTTTTTTTTTTTTTTTTTTTTTTTTTTTTTTTTTTTTTTTTTTTTTTTTTTTTTTTTTTTTTTTTTTTTTTTTTCTTAACAAATTTTTTTTTTTTTTTTATGTCTTTTTTTATTTTTTATGTCTTTTTTTTTTTTTTTTTTTTTTTTTTTATCTTTTTTTGTTTTTTTTTTTTTTTTTTTTTTTTTAGTTATTTTTGTCCTATGTCTTTTTTTTTTTTTTTTTTTGTTTTTTTTTTTTTTTTTTTTTTTTTTGCTTTTTTTTGGCTGGTTGGCTGTACAGGCTGATAGTAAATCTATAAATCAGATATCTGTATGGGCTGCTTGTTACCCGGGATCCGTGCCGTTGCCGTCCATTGTCAATCGCTAAACAATCTGTCTGTCTGTCCTGTCCTTCTGGAGAGAGAGGAGAGAGAGAGACAGAGAGAGAGACAAAGAGAGTAGAGAAGAGAGAGACAGACATACAGGTACAGGACAGACAGGACAGACAGAAGACACGAACAGACCAGACAACAGACCGTGACAGACAGATAGACTAACATGAGAAGACATATCCAAGGAGAATAGAGCGAAGTAAGTAAGTGACCCCGGCAGTAGTAAGAGAACCAGACGAGAGGTCCAGTGGAATGTAGAGTGAGACGAGAGAGAGAGGAACAAGAGAGAGAGTGAAGAGAGAGGTGCGATAGAGAGAGACTAGAGATAGACTAAGAAATGATAGGTAGACATAGATAGACCAGATACGAGAGAGGA
Source organism: Theodoxus fluviatilis (assembly GCA_034096865.1). Classification (NCBI taxonomy): domain Eukaryota; kingdom Metazoa; phylum Mollusca; class Gastropoda; order Cycloneritida; family Neritidae; genus Theodoxus; species Theodoxus fluviatilis. Next base: position 35,261 of record JAWQFJ010017266.1, read on the forward strand.
GAGATAGGGTAAGAGAGAGACATGACAGGGCAGACAGACAGACAGACAGACAGCAGTACCAGCAGGCAGGCGGCAGTAGCCAGGCAGGCAGCCAGACAAACAAAATATATTTATTCTTTTTTCTTTCTTGTTTAATTCTTGTGGTTTTTTCCCTTGCTGTTGTCTTTGCTCCCCAACATGCCCCAATCCGGAGAGTACCATTTGTCATTCTTTTTTGTCCTCTTTTCTTGAGGACCTTTGTTACGTTTGGTATTTGATATTGGAATCTCTCGATTTCTGGTTCCGATTTATATATCAATTTGATCTGCTTCTATCTTGGTGTTTTTTTGTTATTTCTTGCCTCCCTCCATTGCCCCGCATGGCTGGCTGGCTGACTGTTTTGTTCTATCATCTCTGTGCTTCGTCTCTGGGGTGGTGAGGATAGAGAGAGGAGAGAGAGAGTGAGAGAGAGAGAGAGAGAGGGTAGAGAGCATCAGGGAGAGTACGGCCGGAATGAATGGCTCTGTGTGTCACTTTACAGACAGACAGGACAAGACGAGAGACCAAGAGAAGGACAGACAGAAACAGATACCACGACAGAGCAATCAGAGACAGGTCAACAGGGAGTGATAGACATGAAGGACGCGAGACGTGTTCACAGTAGACAAAGACAGACCAGGAACATACAGAACCGACAGACAGACAGACAGACAGACAGACTGAACGAACGAACGAACGAACGAATTTGTTTATTGTGCATTGCATGCACCCTTTACAATTTAGGTGCTCTCAAATCAATCAACCGATATCATGGCATGCGATAGAGTGTATTCTCCGCCACATTCCAAGCGTTCTTCATTCCAAAAAAATGAAGTACTGTCACCCAATGCACCGCGTCTTCCCGAATGTCTGTGTGCCATAAGGTTACAAGTAGGTTGGCTAACTTCGCTTCTTATCGCCCTATTCATGCGCTGAGATCATCTTGTTTATTCTAGTGACAACATAAGAGGTGCATAACATACAGGGTACTAACTGTGCTGTGGGGGTGTCCAATCCACAGCTCATCACTGTGTCCAGAATATCTGTCCTACTGCAGGTTCTCGACCAAGCCGCGGCAACCCAAAAGCAAAATGCACGTTCATCTTCAAATACCTCTCAGGCGAACCGGGGCACAGAGTATCGTCGTACATTATGAGGAATAGGATACCGTAGCCTGGTATCGACATAGCAGAAAGATCACTAATACCCATTCGCGAAGGGCGTATGAAGTCAAAAATGCTCTGAACACTTTCTTATTCCAACGCAAATAAATATTCTTCCACACGCAAAACTAGTCTTGAGTGTTCTCATAGTCATAGCAGGCAAATCATTTCGACTGTGTCGCCTGCAAACTGTGCAAAGACACCCGTTCTTTGAAAACGCTCCAGGAGATCATGCGCTCCGTCTCAGTGGCTCTCCAAAACACACTCCCATCTCTCTCCATGTCAGCGGTCATCCACTTGTGTGCTTCTAGCCATAGAGTGTTGAGTCGCCGAGTCATAATCATAGCGCTAGTTCAAATTCCTTTAATCCTTACTCGTAGCCTCAAGTTTACCTCGACGTTCTATCACACGCAAAGATAACATTTGCGTGTATATTGACAATATGTGGTATTTCTTATTATCGTCCGTGCTTGAGCAATCCTTCAGACCGAGTACTTGTGACTGCTGTGATTATGGGCATTTGATGATACAGCCGGGTATCTCTCCTGTGATCCGCCCAATATACAAAAATCTGGTGGTAGGGGTTCTTTGACGGCGTAGACTGATTGAGGAATTTGCTTTAACATCAATTATCATGGCACACTTTTCGATAACATGGCAAAGTCTATCCAAACCCCCACATTTCACTTCCAATACACTAGTATTGGTTGAATATTGCCGCGTATCGGTACAGTTTTAGGAGACTGATCTGTGGGGTAACATAGCCCTATTTGTCTGAAAGCAGGTGCTGCCAAATAAACTCCGAAGCTGCAGCTCTTCCTCATCCGCCACTGGTCCGACAGCAGTTGTATTTAATACCCAGTTTGTGTGACAAAGCTTACATACACCTAAGGGACTGGTGTACATAGCGGACCACAATCTCCAGTTTGTTGTCTCCTTTAGGAACACACGCCTCGCTGTCTCGACGAATGGTGCCCAACCACAAAGCGAAATGTACATAACCTTTGGTTGCTGTGCATTACCCGCAATAAACCAAGGCCTGTCCGCAAGTCGGCTTTCTCCATGTTAATCTATCTGATGTTCGTAGTACCAGATACAGTGGCTTGATAGCAAAAACGACATTCGTGTCAGCAAATAGGAGACAAAGATTTCGAACACCTTTGCTATCAGTGGACCCCAGTTTCCCCTTCTCCTTAATATGCTTTCACAAAGAGACGTCATTAAAGAGAAAACTAGAATGGGACTAATTTACACCTTGTTTCAGACCATCTAAAACACTAAAAAAATTCTGACATAGTTTCATCGGATTCACACAACATTTTAGGTTACATATAGTGACTTTAACATCCGTGTCAGTATTTGGGGACAATGCCCCATTCGTTCAACGGAATACTCCCCAATGGTAGTCTCTTTACGGTATCACAATGCCTTGCTAAAATCTACAAATGCCACAAATAATTTTTTCTCCTTGACATATATCTCTCATCAAGCCGTGCAGAATAAACACATGATCAATTGTTGAATAACCTCTTCTGAATCCCGCCTGCTCTTCACCTATGATTTCATTATCATCCACCCAATTCTGTATACGGTTCTTTAAGATGTGTATGAACACTTTGCTGAGATTACTAGTCAAGGATATACCACGATAGTTATTAGGGTCCATGGGCGAGCCTTTTTTATGTAGCGGGACAATAATAGACTCTGCCCACTGCCTCGGGAACGAGCCTGCACAGAAAATGGCATTAAACAGTTTGTACAGGTAAGGGGTTCGAACACCTGAGGTACTCTTAATCATAATTCCAAGGATATTGTCTGTACCTGCCGCTTTTCCCGTTTTCAGTTGATTAATTGCCTCTGTTGTTTCCAAAAGAGTAATGTTTGCATCTAGCAAATCTGAGTTTCGTTCCGTAATGTTGTCACCTGAAGACTGTATGGTTGTACCCTCTGTGCCTGGTAACTCAAGTGGGGCTTGAAACACTTCCTGAAAATGTCGTACCCATGCCTCACAAGGAATGCCTGAAGATATCTTACTTTTGTTGCACAAGGATCGTACCTGCTTCCAAAACAGCTGTGTATCCATTACATTATCAGTTAAGTTCGTTGTTATTATTTGCCTGTATTCATTCTTCTTTTGTTCTAATAGTTTCTTGTATCGTTTCCTGCTTTTTAAAAACAAGACCCTATCCAACTGAGAATGTGTTCTAAGATAATTCCGTAGACATTTTCTAGTTTCTTTCCTGCATTGAAAACATTCAGCATCAAACCATCTGCGCTTATTCCTATTTGCAGTCCTGAAAGTTTTCTTCATGAAATCCGCTGCACTCACTATTGATTCTGAAATGATTCTGGTGGCAGCATCTACATCAACTATACTTTCTTCCAGCAATTCATTCACTCCAGACTCTGCAAGGCCTTCCCCGACCATATTGACATAGTCATCTACTAAATGACCATTCCAAATTATTTTGGTTTGTACACTCACTTTCTCTGTCTCTATTTCCTGTGACACCGGTTGACTACCCATGGTCAATTCAAGTTTCATATGAGGAGACAGTACAGTTTCACGCACATTCAGTGATCTACACAACGGAAGAACATCCTCTGTGGCTATGATGTAATCTATCACGCTACTACCCTTTGAGCCCACATAAGTATATCTACGGGAACTTTCCTCATCTATCAACCCATTCAATATGGTCAGGTCAAAAGCAACACAAAGTGACAGTAGACTATGCCCAAATCCATTGACAATTCCATCATCTGAAACTCGTGCTTCCTCCGCCACATTTCCCAGCGTATCTCCCACACTATAATTGAGCAGATTACATGTTCCAGTCCTCGCATTAAAGTCACCGCAGAGCAATACAGAAACATCTTCATGCTTGTCTAACATATCGTTAATGCAGCTTTCTAAATAGAATATACCATTTGATTCATCCATACTATCATAATACGGAGACGCCAAAGGTGGCACATATACACAGAACAGAAGCACGTCTCTAACGGTGTGCAACAAGATCTTACTCACTCTGAACACGATGAAATCATAGTTACATTTCAGTCTGACAATATACTTCTCCAAATCTTTAAGCACAAGGCACAGGATACCGCCCGATCTACGACCGCGTGAAGATAATTTTTTTGCAGGCAAAATGTGTAATGAGAAATCCTGAAAGGCATCTCTAAGATCTATATATTCTACGAAAGTCTCGCAGAGATGAACGAAGGAAAACGACTGTAAATACTGGACGAAGTCTGGGTCATCGAACTTACTTAATATTCCCTCAGTGTTCCATGAAAGTAAACGAAAGTTTTTTGGTAACTCAGCGTCTGGGTTGTTACCTTCATTACAGTGGGTAGATGACTGGGCCGGGCCGTGTCCCTACGTGTCTGCTCCGCTCCTCGCCCTCACGACGGAGCGAGTGAGCGGCCTTGTGTTGACAGGCTGCCTTCGTTGTTCTTTGTGGAGCTTGCCGCCTTTAAAGTAGGCAAAATAGCCCTCCTGTCTGGCCTGGCTGAGCTCCTCGCGTTGTCGGGCAGTAAGATCACTGGCCACCCCGATGCCCCTCTCTCGTAGCTCCCGTCTCCTCTGAAGAATACACATCTTGTCCGATGATCTGACCAGTCGAGCGATCAGTGGCCTCGTTTTGCCTGCTGCAGGCCGCCCCACACGATGTGCTCGCACAATATCCCTTTCCTGCAGTGGCTTGGGGAGCACGTCCTTGACCACTGTTAGCACCTTCTGCACGGACTGTTCGTAGCTCTCGCCCTCTTCTGACTCCTCGACACCGTACAGCAGAATATTGTCCCTTCGATCTCTGATTTCTTGCTGTTCCACACGTTCGGTCAGTTCACCCATCAGAAATTCTAGCCCATCCTGTCTTTCCTCTACCCTGTCTAGCTGCTCAATCTGCCTATCTATCCTTTCTCCAATATTCACCACATTCTTCTCAATTTCAGTCACTTTCTCAGCCAATCCCCTGAAGTCTTCTCTAATTTTTTTCATTTCCCTCTCCAAATTCTCTGAAAGTTTCTTTGCCAAGGATGATTCCAAATCAGACAGCATCACCAGCATTTCTTCTCTCTCAATTGGGCCTGGATTTAAATTTATGTCCCATGCCCTCAACATAATTCCTGTCCTGTCAAAATCATAGCCACTCCACATTGCCTCATTCACACACACAGAAGTAGTGTGCTCACCTTTCATGGCTGAGATCAAGCCCTGCGCGCAGTTCGATGCCGCCATGCCCTGCAGGCAGCAAACTGATCCCACCACAGTACAGAGAACAACCATGCGCGTCAGGAGAAAAACGGTGAATTCCGTTCCAGGGTCGTATCTTGATTCTGGGTTGTATCGTACCCTTTTCTGCGACCGATTTTTTGTCATGGCCCTCGCAATATACCGTCCTATGCGGCTTCTGTACTGCTCTAGGCTCACCCCCATGGCGGCCTCAGTGTGAGTACCGCTCACGATCACACCACCAGCGCGTATCACACAATAAAACTGTCAAAATACGAAATCCACAACCACCAAAAACTGTCAGACAGGTCACTCACTTTAACACTGTGGCCTTATGTGTCCCAGACGACGAAAAACGGCCTGAAAACAACCTCCTGCCAGAACAAGATCCATCGAACGCAAGAGCCACTCGGAACACGTCCGCTCTCAACCGCAGCACATACAGAACGAGAGAGAGAGAGAGAGAGAGAGAGAGAGAGAGAGAGAGACAGACAGAGAGAGAGAGAGTCAGAGAGAGACAGAGAGAGACAGAGAGAAGGGTGTGTGTGTGTATGTAAAATGGTTGGCGCCTGAGATACGAATGACAAGCAACAACAAAAAAGACCTATGCGACAGCGAGTCCTGTTTTAAAGCTACCGATAATGTGGACTCACAGGTCAGACTCTAAAATAGATGTATCATATTTACTCTCCTCGTGTGCGTCACTCACGTGCACAGTCCAGTCAGGAGCTCTGCATTGCTGCCTTCTCGCTCTACAGTGCTCACTTTGGACGAGCATGTGTGTTTGACAACACAAGTCCAGCCAGGACTGCGTAACATTGGGGACGATGTCCTGGAACACACACGTACATGGAAAAAAAGCTACTGCCAGGTAATATACTGACAATGACAAACGAGAGATTACACACAAACACACATACACACATATACACACACATACACACACACACACACACACACACACACACACACACACACACACACACATATGTACGTATTGCACCCGTCTCTTCGCAATGTCCTGTTGTTCAGGGGTTCTCCTAGCTTGCGCCGGGAAGTCGAAGTTCACAAACGCTGGTGGTCGTTTTCGATAAACTTTATTCACGCACTGGTCGATACACAGCGGTGATAATCAGCAAACAGTATCGTGGTAACACCCCCCCCCCCCCCCCCCCCTGTGGTTTTGGGGTAAGAATTCACCCACCGTGTCTCCCTACACGATTCGTAAGAGGCGAATAACTAGGGACACCGTGACGTTATTTGCGTTTGCTCTAAACTGTCGTGAGTGTCGTGCTTAGTGGCCTTATATACTTCTTCCTTCCTCCTCCCTACTTCTTCCTTCCTCCTCCCTACTTCTTCCTCTCTCCTCGTCCTCCTCCACCTCCACCTCCTCCTCCCACTTTTTCCTCCTCCTCCTCTCTCTCCCATTTCTCCTCCTCCCCTCTCTCCCATTTCTCCTCCTCCCCTCTCTCTCTCCCATTTCTCCTCCTCCCCTCTCTCCCATTTCTCCTCCTCCTCTCTCTCTCCCATTTCTCTTCCTCCCCTCTCTCCCATTTCTCCTCCTCCCCTCTCTCCCATTTCTCTTCCTCCTCTCTCTCCCATTTCTCTTCCTCCCCTCTCTCCCATTTCTCTTCCTCCTCTCTCTCCCATTTCTCCTCCTCCCCTCTCTCCCATTTCTCTTCCTCCTCTCTCTCCCATTTCTCTTCCTCCTCTCTCTCCCATTTCTCTTCCTCCCCTCTCTCCCATTTCTCCTCCTCCCCTCTCTCCCATTTCTCTTCCTCCCCTCTCTCCCATTTCTCTTCCTCCCCTCTCTCCCATTTCTCCTCCTCCCCTCTCTCCCATTTCTCTTCCTCCCCTCTCTCCCATTTCTCCTCCTCCCCTCTCTCCCATTTCTCTTCCTCCCCTCTCCTCTCTCTCCTCTCCTCCTCTCTCCCCTCTCTCCTCCTCCTCCTCTCTCCTCCTCTCCTCCCCCTCTCCTCTCTCTCTCTCTCCCCTCCTTCTCCTCTCTCTCTCCTCTCTCCTCCATCTCTCTCCTCTCCTCTCCTCCTCTCTCTCCTCTCTCCCCTCTCTCCTTCTCTCCTCTCCTCTCTCCTCTCCTCTTCCTCCCTCTCCTCCTCCTCTCTCCTCCTCTCCTCCTCTCTCCTCTCTCCTCCTCTCTCCCCTCCCCTCTCCTCCTCTCCTCTCCTCTCCTCCTCCCTCTCCTCCTCATCTCTCCTCTCCTCCTCCCATTCTCTCTCTCCCCTCTCCTCCTCTCTCTTCTCCCTCTCTCCCTCTCCTCCTCCCTCTCTCTCCTCTCTCTCCTCCTCTCCCCTCTCTCTCCTCCTCTCTCTCCTCTCTCCTCTCCCTCTTCTCCCCTCTCTCCTCTCCTCTCTCTCCTCCCTCCTCTCCTCCTCTTCCTCTCCTCCTCCCTCCTCTCCTCTCTCCTCCTCCCCTCTCTCCTTCTTCTCCTCTCTCCTTTCTCCTCCTCTCTCCTCTCTCCTCCCTCCTCTCTCCTCCTCCTCTCTCCCCTCTCTCCTCCTCCTCTCTCCTTCTCCTCTGTCCTCTCTCCTCCTCCTCTCTCTCCCTCCTCTCCTCCCTCTCCCTCCTCTCATCCCTTTCCCTCCTCTCCTCCCTCTCCCTCCTCTCCTCCTCTCCTCTCCCTCCCTCTCCTCCTCCTCTCCTCTCCTCCCCTCTCCTCTCCTCCTCTCCCTCCTTCTCTCTCCTCCCTCTCTCTCCTCTCTCCTCCTCTCTCCTCCTTCTCTCCTCTCCCTCTCCCCTTCCTCTCTCCCTCCCTCCTCTCTCCTCCTCCCCTCTCTCCTCCTCTCTCTCTCCCTCTCTCCTCTCCCTCCTCCTCTCTCTCCTTCTCTCCCTCCTTCTCTCTCTCCTCCTCTCTCTCCTACTCACCCTCCTCTCTCTCTCTCCTCTCTATCCTCTCGCCTCTCTCTCTCCTCCCTCTCCTCTCTCCCCTCTCTCCTCCTTCTCCTTCCTCCTCTCTCTCCTTCCTCCTCTCTCCTCTCCTCTCTCTCTCCTCTCCTCCCTCTCTCTCTTCCTCCTCTCTTCTCTCCCTCTCCTCTCCCTCTCCTCTTCCTCTCTCTCTTCCCCTCTCTCCTCCTCTCTCTCTCCCTTCTCTCCTCTCCTCTCTCCTCCTCTTCCTCTCTCCTCTTCTCTCTCCTCCCCTCTCTCCTCTCTCCTCTCTCCTTCCCTCTCTCCCTCTCCTCTCTCCTCCTCTTCTCCTCCTCCTCTCTCTCCCTCTCCTCCTCTCCCTCCTCCCTCTCCCTCCTCTCTCCCCTCCCTCCCCTCTCCTCTCCCTCCTCTCTCCTCCTCCTCTCTCCCTCCTCCCTCTCCTCTCTCCTCCTCTCCTCCTCCTCCCTCTCTCCTCTCCTCCTCCTCCTCTCTCTCCTCTCCTCTCCTCCCTCTCTCCTCTCCTCTCCTCCCTCTCTCCTCTCTCTCCTCCTCCTCCCTCTCCTCCTCCCTCTCCTCTCTCCTCCCTCCTCCTCTCTCCTCCCTCTCCTCCCTCTCTCCTCCCTCCTCTTCCTCTCCTCCCTCCTCCTCTCCTCTCTCTCCCCTCCTCCTCTCCTCTCCCTCCTCTCTCTCCCTCTCTCTCCTCTCTCCCTCCTCTCCCTCTCTCCTCTCCTCCCTCCTCTCTCCTCCCTCCTCTCTCTCCTCTCCTCCTCCTCTCTCCCTCCTCTCCTCCCTCTCCCCTCTCCTCTCCTCCCTCCTCCTCTCTCCTCCCTCTCCCTCCTCCTCCTCCTCTCCTCCTCCTCTCCTCCTCCTCCTCCTCCTCTCTCCCTCCTCCTCCCTCCTCCTCCTCCTCCTCCTCCTCTCCTCCTCTCTCTCCTCTCTTCTATCTCCTCCCTCTCCTCCCTCTCTCCTCTCTCCTCCCCCTCCTCCTCCTCCTCTCCTCCTCCTCCTCCTCTCCTCTCTCCTCTCCTCCTCCTCTCTCCTCCTCTCTCCTCTCTCCTCCCTCCTCTCCTCTCTCCTCTCTATCCTCCTCTCCTCCTCTCCTCCTCCTCTCCTTCCCTCTCCTCCTCCTCCTCCCTCCTCCCTCCTCCTCTCTCTCCCTCCCTCCTCCTCTCCCTCTCTCCCTTCTCCTCTCTCCTCCTCCTCCCTCTCCCTCCTCCTCCTCTCTCTCCTCCTCCCTCTCTCCTCCTCCTCTCTCCTCTCCTCTCCTCTCCTCTCTCTCCTCTCCTCCTCTCTCTCTCTCCCTCCTCCTCTCTTCTCCTTCCTCCTCTCCTTCTCTCCTCTCCTTCTCTCCTCTCCTTCTCTCCTCTCCTTCTCTCCTCTCCTCCCTCCTCTTCTCCCTCCTCTCCTCTCTCTTCCTCTCTCCTCTCTCCTCCTCTCTTCTCTTCTCTCCTCTCTCCTCCTCTCATCCTCTCTTCTCCTCTCTCCTCCTCCTCTCTCTCCTCCTCCTCCTCCTCTCTCTCCTCGTCATCTCCTCCTCTCTCTCCTCCTCCTCCTCCTTCTCCTGTCTCTCCTCCTTCTTCTCCTCCTCTCCTCCTCCTCCTCTCTCTCCTCCTCCTCCTCTCTCCTCCCTCTCTCCCTCTTCTCCTCCTCCCTCTCTCCCCTCTCCTCCTCTCTCCCTCTCCTCCTCCTCTCCTCCTCTCCTCTCTCCTCTCTCCTTCTCCTCCTCTCCTCTCTCCCTCTCTCCTCCCCTCCTCTCCCTCTCTTCCTCCTCCTCTCCCTTCTCTCCTCTCCCTCCTCCTCTTCTCCTCCTCCTCCCCTCCTCCTCTCCCTCTCTCTCCCTCCTCCTCTCTCCATTTCTCCTCCTCCCTCTCTCCCATTTCTCTTCCTCCCTCTCTCCCATCCCCTTTCTCTTCCTCCCCTCACTCCCAGTTCTCCTCCTCCCCTCACTCCCATTTCTCTTCCTCCCCTCTCTCCCATTTCTCCTCCTCCCCTCTCTCCCATTTCTCCTCTCCTCTCTCTCCCATTCTCTCTCCTCCCTCTCTCCCATTTCTCCTCCTCCCCTCTCTCCCATTCTCTTCTCCCCTCTCTCCCATTTCTCTTCCTCCCTCTCTCCCATTTCTCCTCCTCCCCTCTCTCCCATTCTCTTCCTCCCTCTCTCCCATTTCTCTTCCTCTCTCTCCCATTTCTCTTCCGCCCCTCTCTCCCATTTCTCCTCCTCTCTCTCTCCCATTTCTCCTCCTCTCTCTCTCCCATTTCTCCTCCTCTCTCTCTCCCATTTCTCCTCCTCCCCTCTCTCCCATTTCTCCTCCTCCCTCTCTCCCATTTCTCCTCCTCCCCTCTCTCCCTCTCCCATTTCTCCTCCTCTCTCTCTCCCATTTCTCCTCTCTCTCTCTCCCATTCTCCTCCTCCCCTCTCTCCCATTTCTCTTCTCCTCTCTCTCCATTCTCCTCCTCTCTCTCCCTTTTCTCCTCCTCCCTCTCTCCCATTTCTCTTCTCTCCTCTCTCTCCCATTTCTCCTCCTCCCCTCTCTCCCATTTCTCTCCTCCCCTCTCTCCCATTTCTCTTCCTCCTCTCTCTCCCATTTCTCCTCCTCTCTCTCCCATTTCTCCTCCTCCCCTCTCTCCCATTTCTCTTCCTCCTCTCTCTCCCATTTCCTCGTCCCTCTCTCCCATTTCTCCTCCTCCCTCTCTCCATTTCTCCTCCTCCCCTTCTCCCATTTCTCGTCTCCACTCTCTCCCATGTCTCCTCCTCCTCTCTCTCCCATTTCTCTTCTCCTCTCTCTCCATTTCTCTTCCTCCCTCTCTCCCATTTCTCTTCCTCCCCTCTCTCCCTTTCTCTTCCTCCCCTCTCTCCAATTTCTCCTCCTACCCTCTCTCCCATTCTCTTCCTCCCCTCTCTCCCATTCTCTCCTCCCTCCCTCCTTCCCCTCCTCCTCCTCTCTCTCCCCTTTCGCTCTCCTCCTCCCCTCTCTCCCATTTCTCCTCCTCCTCTCTCTCTCTCCATTTTCTATTCTCCCCTCTCTCCCATTTCTCCTCCTCCCCTCTCTCCCAGTTCTCCTCCTCCTCTCTCTCTCCATTCTCTTCCTCCCTCTCTCTCATTTCTCCTCCTCCTCTCTCTCTCTCCCATTTCTCTTCCTCCCCTCTATCCCATTTCTCTACCTCCCCTCTCTCCCATTTCTCCTCCTCCCCTCTCTCCCATTTCTCCTCCTCCTCCTCTCTCTCCCATTTCTCTTCCTCCCATCTCTCTCATTTCTCCTCCTCCTCTCTCTCTCTCCCATTTCTCCTCCTCCCCTCTCTCCCATTTCTCCTCCTCCCCTCTCTCCCATTTCTCCTCCTCCCCTCTCTCCCATTTCTCCTCCTCCCCTCTCTCCCATTTCTCCTCCTCCTCCCCTCTCTCCCATTTCTCCTCCTCCCCTCTCTCTCCCATTTCTCCTCCTCCTCCTCTCTCTCATTTCCTCTTCCTCCCCTCTCCTCCATTTCTCCTCCTCCCTCTCTCCCATTTCTCCTCCTCCCCTCTCTCCCATTTCTCTCCTCTCTCTCCCCGAACTTCCGTTCTGTTGTGACTTTCAATAAATAACCACACGTAACACGACGCAGACTTCCTTGGCTAGCCCATCTTTTTTCTGACGAAAAACGAAAAGTGTGGAACCTCGACAAAAGCTTCGATTACGGATCTGAGGCCCATGGTCTATTTTGGCCGGTCTCTTTCCTGACCATTTCAAAGAACCCTAAATTAACATCCTGTTTTCGAATTAGAACCCTACCCCCCTTTCGCCCTAATCCCACCCCCCAACCCCATCTCCTCCCGCACCCGCATCTCTACCCCCCACCTCCACCTCCACTCCCCACCTCCATTTCCACTCCCCACCCCCAACCCCACCTCCACTCCCCACCCCCATTTTCACTCCCCACCCCCACCTCCACTCCCACCCCCACCCCCCCCTCCCCACCCACCTCCTCCACCCCCACCTCCACTCCCACCCCCACCTCCTCCCCCCCCCCACCTCCACTCCCCCCCTCCCCCCCCCCCACCTCCACTCCCCACCCCCCACTCCCCCCCCCCCCACCCCCCCCACCCCCCCCACCCCCACCCCTCCCACCCCCACCACCCCCCCCCCACTCCCCACCCCCCCTCCTCCCCCCCCCCACCCCACTCCCCCCCCCCTCCCCACCCCCCACCTCCCCCCCCACCCCCACCTCCCCCCCCCCCCCCACCTCCCACCCCCACCCCCTCCCTCCCCCCCCCACCCCCCCCCCCCCCTCTCCCCCCCCACCTCCCCCCCCCCCCCCACCTCCACTCCCCCCACCTCCACTCCCCCCACCCCCACCTCCACTCCCCACCCCCCCTCCCCACCACCCTCCCCCCCCATCCCACCCCCCCCCCCCCCACCTCCACCCCCCCCCCCACCTCCCCCCACCCCCCCACCTCCCCCCCACCCCCCCTCCCTCCCCCCTCCCCCCCACCCCCCCCTCCCCCCCCCCCCCACTCCCCCTCCCCCCTCCACCCCCCCCCCCCCACCCCCCCCCCCCCCCCACTCCCCACCCCCCTCCCCCCCCACCATTCCACTCCCCCCTCCCCTCCCCCCCCCCCCACCTCCACCCCCCCCCCACCCCCCCCCCCCCCCCCCACCCCCCTCCCACCCCTCCCCCCCCCCCCCCCTCCCCCCCACCCCCTCCACTCCCCCACCTCCCCCCCCCCCCACCCCCACCCCACCCCCCCCCCACCTCCCTCCCCCCCCCCACCCCCACCCCCACCTCCACTCCCCCCCCCCCTCCCCCCCCCACCCCCCCCCCCCCCTCACCCCCCCCCACCTCCACCCCCCCCCCACCTCCACTCCCCCCCCCCCCTCCACCCCCCCCCACCCCACCTCCCCCCCCACCCCCCCTCCACCCCCCCCCCCCACCTCCCCCCCCCCCCCTCCCCCCCCACCCCCCTCCCCCCCCCCCCCTCCACCCCCCTCCCACCTCCACTCCCCCCCCCCCCCCCCCCCCAACCAACCTCCACCCCTGCCCATCCACACAATCACTACGCTCCTAATTCGATTCCCGCCCACACTGGACCGTCGGGTTTTTTTTTTCTTCTGCTTCTTCGTCCAATGTATGTGTCTGTGAAAGGCGGCGGCCCTGCTGCTGCTGCTGCTGCTGGCGAGGGAGAGAGGCAAGAAACGCTGCCTGCCTGTCCCGCTCCTTGCACGGCACGTCTGGCCAGACGCCTCGATGGGCGCCCCCTTTGTGAGAGTGACGAGCAAGGGAGACAACTATCAGCACTTTAGTGAGCTTTGACAAAGGCAGCGGAGCACGCAGGGCCGTGCCGGCAGCAGTGGTTGATGGGAAGGCCGTGCACGAGAGCTAGCAATAGAGAGTTGTGCTGAAGTGGAGAGAAAACAGTCAATTCTGGATCTCTTGGTGATGCTCTCTCTCTCTCTCTCTCTCTCTCTCTCTCTCTCTCTCTCCTCTCTCTCTCTCCTCTCTCTCTCTCTCTCTCTCTCTCTCTCTCTCTCTCTCTCATGCTCTCTCTCATGCTCTCTCTCTCTCTCTCTCTCTCTCTCTCTCTCTATATATATATATATATATATATATATATATATATATATATATATATCTGATGCTCTCTCTCTCTCTCTCTCTCTCTCTCTGATGCTCTCTCTCTGATGCTCCCTCTCTGATGCTCCCTCTCTCTCTCTCATGTTCTCTCTCATGCTCTCTCTCTCTCTCTCTCTCTCTCTCTCTCTCTCTCTATATATATATATATATATATCTGATGCTCTCTCTCTCTGATGCTCTCTCTCTCTGATGCTCTCTCTCTGATGCTCTCTCTCTCTCTCTCTCTCTCTCTCTCTCTCTCTCTTGGGAACAACATGTCAATTCCTTATGCAAAAATATTGCTAAGAACATTTTCCTTCTCTCCAAACAGGCATTTTGTCACCACCGATGCATGCACAATGTTTTTTCACGCACACATAAATTCCCACATTAATTTTGCATCTGTTGTATGGGATGGCTCTATGGCAGTGCACTTGAACAAGATTAAATCACTCTACAGACGAGCTGCCAAGCTTATCATTTCCGACTCAACATTGTCTACGGATGAAAATATTAAAAATCTTGGCTTAATACCCTTCCAAAAACACCTCGTCCTGAATAAATGCATCCTTATGCACAAAATTGCTCATTCACAAGCACGGAAGTATCTTACTGATCTCTTCATTCGTCCCCAAACAAGCCATTCACTATCTCGCAACACTTTCATTCTACCACAACCTAGAGTAGACATTTTCAAAGGCAGTATTACATATTCAGGTGTTATGATATGAAATACACTCCCATTGCACCTAAGGAACAATACTTCCATGAAGTCTTTTAAAGCATCCATACGTGATTATCTATTCAGATGATATCACTGCTGTCGCTTGTACATATGACACGTATTGCTTGAACTTCAAGACTCACTGAGCTGACAGTTGTCAAAGCCATCTACTAAAACCTTTGTCATTGTTGATCATATTCTTCATATAATTTACCAAGTGTTGTACATAGATTAGCTACTGTGTATTTTGTATCTTAATTATCCATGTTTTCTTTTCTTTATGAGCAAGGACAATTTGTAAGATAGACAGAAATGCTTAAAATTTCATCCTTGATAAATAAAGAATCAATCAATCAATCAATATCTCTCTCATGCTCTCTCTCTCTCTCTCTCTCTCTCTCTTTCTGATGCTCTCTCTCTCTCTCTCTCTCTCTCTCTCTTTCTGATACTCTCTCTTTCTCTCTCTCTCTTTCTCTCTCTCTCTGATGCTCTCTCTCTCTGATGCTCTCTCTCTCTCTCTCTCTCTATATATATATATATATATATATATATATATCACTCTGATGCTCTCTCTGATGCTCTCTCTCTATGATGCTCTCTCTCTCTATGATGCTCTCTCTCTCTCTATATATATATATATCACTCTGATGCTCTCTCTGATGCTCTCTCTCTCTATGATGCTCTCTCTCTCTCTCTATGATGCTCTCTCTCTCTCTCTATATATATATATATATCACTCTGATGCTCTCTCTGATGCTCTCTCTCTATGATGCTCTCTCTCTATGATGCTCTCTCTCTCTCTCTCTCTCTCTCTCTCTCTCTATATATATATATATATATATATACATATATATCACTCTGATGCTCTCTCTGATGCTCTCTCTCTCTATGATGCTCTCTCTCTCTCTCTCTCTCTCTCTCTCTCTCTCTCTCTCTGAACGAGGGCAGCGACGCAAGGCTAGCGTAGTGTGTTGCGACCTCTGAACCAGTGTGCACTGTTGCAGATGACTGTCCTATTATGAGGTCACAAAAAGAGTTCAGATAATCCTTTGAGAAAGAATTGCAGGATGTGTTTCAACGGCTCTAAGAGGTAGATGGGGATGCCATGACTCTCGATGACAAAGTAAATTCGATCTTGTGAGAAAAGTCTGAAAAAACGAACGGTGTTGACATCGAGCACAGCGTGTCACCGTGTCTGGCAGCCTGCAGCTCAGTAGCGACACAGTCCTGCGCCGCTTCCATTCCATCCAAGGCTGCTCCAGACCAGGGTCCAACCAATTCCACCCCGGACAAGGACCAAGGGACAACATCTTCACATGGGGATGGCAGGTCCGTGTTTTCGATCACACCAAGCACTGCGGGAGGAGCAACTCCTGAGCCTG
>JAWQFJ010017267.1:0-20281 GCA_034096865.1 Theodoxus fluviatilis
TTTGGCTAAGATCAAAGTGTAGCATCGCTTCTCGGCCTTTTGGCTAAGATCAAAGTGTAGCATCGCTTCTCGGCCTTTTGGCTAAGATCAAAGTGTAGCATCGCTTCTCGGCCTTTTGGCTAAGATCAAAGTGTAGCATCGCTTCTCGGCCTTTTGGCTAAGATCAAAGTGTAGCATCGCTTCTCGGCCTTTTGGCTAAGATCAAAGTGTAGCATCGCTTCTCGGCCTTTTGGCTAAGATCAAAGTGTAGCATCGCTTCTGGGCCTTTTGGCTAAGATCAAAGTGTAGCATCGCTTCTCGGCCTTTTGGCTAACATCAAAGTGTAGCATCCCTTCTCGGCCTTTTGGCTAAGATCAAAGTGTAGCATCGCTTCTCGGCCTTTTGGCTAAGATCAAAGTGTAGCATCGCTTCTCGGCCTTTTGGCTAAGATCAAAGTGTAGCATCGCTTCTCGGCCTTTTGGCTAACATCAAAGTGCACCAGCTCAAAGCAGTATCGAGACACTACAACCGCTGTGCCGGTCACCTGCCGCCCTCGTCTTCCCCAAGGCCGAAATCGTCAACAAGGCCTTCGTCCTTCTCTACCCCCGCCCCCCCCCCCCCCCCCCCCGAGGCCGTCCAAATGCCACATCAGCGATTTTGCCTCACACGCTGAATGTGTACTAAGATGGATGAGCCACCAGCTTTGAACATCATATGACTTGCCAACACAGCTTGACGGTCAAGGGAATGTGGCGCTGCGCTACTTGTCTTGTCCTCATGGACAGATATACCGCCAGATACCACCATGTAGCACTGCTAGCGCTCTCAGTGAAACTGACGCAGTGCTACCCCTACCCGGCGGCCCCCACCCTAGCCCCTACACCACGCCTCCCACCCACCCCCCACCAAGACCAACTACCCCTCTTGGCCCCTCCCTATATCTCTCTCCACTGGTTCTGAACCCCATGAGCTCGATTCTCCAGGATCTAGCTGCCAGGCAGCTCTCTCTGCCTCATCCTCGTCACTAGTGCTCCAGCATAGATTGATTAATCTATGCCCCAGGGCTAGCTCCACTCGCGCCAACCTACTCATCCAAAATCTCCCGCTGTCCTCCCTCCCTCCCTCCTCTCCTGTCCCTTGCAGTCCCCTCATCCTCCCGCCGTTCCCCCCTCCCTCCTCCCCTCCCCGTCCCCCTCCCTCCTCTCCCTGTCCCCCTCCCTCCTCCCCGTCCCCCTCCCTCCTCCCCTCCCCGTCCCCCTCCCTCCTCTCCCTGTCCCCCTCCCTCCTCGCTCCCGTCCCCCGCTCCACCCTCCCTCCCGCTCCCCTTCCCCATCTCTCCCGCTCCTCATCACTGTCCCCTCCTACCTCCTCCCGTTGGCCTAAGATCAAAGTGTAGCATACACTTCTCAGCCTTTTGGCTAAGATTCAAGAGTAGGGCATCGCTTCTCGGCCTTTTGGCTAATATCAAGTGCAGCATCGGCTTCTACGATCCTACCATACCGCCCCTCCTCCGTCTTACCTCCCACCCCCCCTTCCTTCCCGTCCCCTTCCTCAGTCCGTCCTACTAACTCCCCTCACCTCCTCTCCTCATCTCGTATCACCATCCCCCTCCCTCCTCCGCCTGCCTCTTATACTCCTCCTCTCCCCGTCCCCCTCCCTTCCTCGCTCTCGCCTAAGTACCTCTCCCCCTACCCTCCCCCTCCCCCTCCCGTTGGCTAAGAATAAGATCAAAGTGCAGCATCCCTTCTCGGCCTTCTCGCTAAGATCAAAGTGCAGCATCACTTCTCGGCCTTTTTGCTAAGATCAAAGTGTAGCTTCTCTTCTACGATCCTACCTACCCTCCCCCCCCCGCTTCCCCGCACCTCCCCATATCCCTCTCGGCTCCTGCCCTCCCCTCTCCTCCTGGATCTCCTTCTCACCCTCACCTCTCCCATCTTTCCCCTTTCTCCTCCTCTCCCCGTCCCCTCACCTCCTCCACTCCCTGTCCGCATCCCCCGTTGGCTAAGATCAAAGTGTAGCATCGCTTCTCGGCCTTCTTGGCTAAGATCAAAGTGTAGCATCGCTTCTACGATCCTACCCCCGCCCCTCCTCGGCCTACTGACCCCCCCCCTCCCTCCATCCCCCTCCCATCCTCACCCATCCCTCCCTCCTCTCCCCTCCCTCCTCCTGCTCCCCCTCCACCATCCCTCTCTCATCTTTCCGCTCCCTCTCTCGTCCCTGCACCCCCTCCCTCCTCCTCTCTCCTGTCTCCCTCCCTTCCTCCCGTCTCGCGCTGTCCCTCGACCTCCTCTCCCCGTCCCCCTCCCTCCTCCCCTCCCGTCCCCCTCCTCCTCCCCCTCGCGCCCTCTCCGTTGGCTATGGTCAAAGTGTAGCATCGCTTCTCGGCCTTTCGGCTATGATCAAAGTGTACCATCTCTTACTAAAAAAGGTGAAGCGAAAGGGGTGGGGGGACGATCGGCTATCCCCCCTCCTCACCTGCCCGCCCTCCCCTACCCCCCTCCACCCCCCCCGCTCCTCCCCTCCCCCTCCCTCCCCCTCCCTCCTCCCCTCCCTCTCCCGTTGGCTAAGATCAAAGTGTAGCATCGCTTCTCGGCCTTTTGGCTAAGATCAAAGTGTAGCATCGCTTTTTGGAATTTTGGCTAAGATCAAAGTGCAGCATCGCTTCTACGATCCTACCCCGCACCTCCTCCCTTACCCCCCCCCCCTCCTCTCCGTCCCCCTCCCTCCTCCCCTCCCCCTCCCTCCGCCTCTCCCCATTCCCCTCCCTCCTCCCCTTCCTTACTCCTCCTCTCCCCGTCCCCCTCCTTCCTCCTCTCACTGTCCCCCTCCCTCCTCCCCGTCCCCCTCCCGCCTCCTCTCCTCGTCCACCTCCCTCCTCCTCTCACCGTCCCCCTCCCTCCTCCCCTCCCCCTCCCGTTGGCTAAGATCAAAGTGTAGCATCCCTTCTCGGCTTTTTCGCTAAGATCAAAGTGCAGCATCGCTTCATCGGCCTTTTGCTAAGATCATAAGTGTGTGCATCTCTGCTATACGAGTCCTACCCCGCCACCCCGCTCCTCCCTCTCCCTCCCCTTCTCCCCTATCCCCTTCCCTCCTGATCTCCCCCTCCCCCTCCCTCCTGATCTCCCCCTCCCCCCTCCCTCCTCCCCTTCCCCTTTCTCCTCCCTCTCTCCCGATCCCCCCTACCTACATCCTCGCCCTGTCCCCCATCCCCTTCTCCCCGTCCCCCCTCCCTCCTCCTCTCGCCCGTCCCGCCTCCGCATCCTCCTCTCACTCGTCCCCTCCCCTCCTCCTCTCACCGACCGCCTCCCCTCCCTCCTCTCTCACCGTCCCCCTCCCTTCTCCTCTCACCGTCCCCCTCCCTCAAAGTGTAGCATCCCTTCTCGGTCTTTTGGCTAAGACCAAAGTGTAGCATCCCTTCTCGGCCTTTTCGCTAAAATCAAAGTGTAGCATCTCTTCTACGATCCTACCCCCCCCCTCCTCCCCTCTCCCCCCCCCACCCTCTATCCCCTTCCCTCCTCCCCTCCCCCTCCCTCCTTATCTCCCCCTCACCCTCCCTCCTCCCCTTCCCCTTTCTCCTCCTCTCCCCGTCCCCCTACCTCCTCCTCTCCCTGTCCCCCTCCCTTCTCCCCGTCCTCCTCCCTCCTCCTCTCCCCGTCCCCCTCCCTCCTCCTCTCACCGTCCCCCTCCTTCCTTCCCTCCCCCTCCCGTTGGCTAAGATCAAAGTGTAGCATCCCTTCTCGGCCTTTTGGCTAAGATCAAAGTGTAGCATCGCTTCTCGGCCTTTTGGCTAAGATCAAAGTGTAGCATCGCTTCTACGATCCTACCCCGCCCCTCCTTGCCCCCCCCCCCCCTCCCCCCATCCCCCTCCCTCCTCCCCTCCCCCTCCCTCCTCCTCTCCCCCTCCCCCTCCCTCCTCCCCTTCCCCTCCCTCTTCCTCTCCCCGTCCCTCTCCCTCCTCCTCTCCCTGTCCCCCTCCCTCCTCCCCATCCCCCTCCCTCCTCCTCTCACCGTTCCCCTCCCTCCTCCTCTCACCGTCCCCCTCCTTCCTTCCCTCCCCCTCCCGTTGGCTAAGATCAAAGTGTAGCATCCCTTCTCGGCCTTTTGGCTAAGATCAAAGTGTAGCATCGCTTCTCGGCCTTTTGGCTAAGATCAAAGTGTAGCATCGCTTCTCGGCCTTTTGGCTAAGATCAAAGTGTAGCATCGCTTCTACGATCCTACCCCGCCCCTCCTCCCCCTCCCCCCCCCCCTTCCTCCCCGTCCCCCTCCCTCCTCCCCTCCCTCCTCCCCGTCCCCCTCCCTCCTCCCCTCCCCCTCCCTCCTCCCCTTCCCTTCCTCCTCCTCTCCCCGTCCCCCTCCCTCCTCCTCTCCCTGTCCCCCTCCCTCCTCCCCGTCCCCCTCCCTCCTCCTCTCATCGTTCCCCTGCCTCCTCCTCTCACCGTCCCCCTCCTTCCTTCCCTCTTTCCCTCCCGTTGGCTAAGATCAAAGTGTAGCATCGCTTCTATGATCCTGTCACCTGCCGCCCTCGTCTTCCCCAAGGCCGAAATCGTCAACAACGCCCTCGTCCTTCTCTACCCCCCCCCCCCCCCCCCCCCCCCCCCCCCCGAGACCGTCCAAATGCCACATCTGCGATTTTGCCTCCCACGCTGATGGTAATAGAGTGGCCACCAGCTTTGAACATCATATGTGTCGCTGCCGCAAAACATTTACTACTATCTATCTCCCATGCCACAGCACTTAGCCCCAGCGGAGTGAGGCCTGTTGCTGCAGCAAAACATTTACTACTATCTATCTCCCGTGCCACAGCGCTTAACCCTCAGCTGAGTCTGTAGTCCCACGCAGCGAGATGTAGTCCTTAGCTTTGTCAACATTAATTCATTTTCACATGCATAATTCTAAACAAATAACAATTTCCCTAACCTCAATTTTGGTCTACCTCCTTGTAAATCGAAGATCCCGCTAGATGCCTAGTAAAATTACTTCTATTCGTTTTCATTCGCGGCATTTCCCGCGTCAGGCGGCCCGAACAAAGGAGAGAGAAAAAAGAAGCTCGCTTGTCTTTTATTCACTCGGCTCAAAAGTAACGTTGCAACGTCGCCTCCTTCTTAGGCGTTCAAGTCTGAACCCCTAATTTAATATGTCTAGCTGCTTTTAGACAAGAAAGGCCAACGAGGTAAGATGATTTCATTAACTTTGTTTGTTGTGTTTTAGAACTTTTCAGAGATGCATGTTGTAGAATGAGAATTGTGATTTCGCCTCATGGGTGCAAACCCACTCCTCGTAGTCGGACAATGGAATCTCATTTTGTGAACTTTATATGACTTTGACTAGTGTCGTGATGTCAAACCACAGAAAGGGAAATAGTTTAGACATATATTGTATGATGAATGTAAAACATGCCTTTGATTTGATTTCATTTGATTGTATGCAATTCACCCAAATGCGACTTAAAATGATTGCCACGTGTATTTTCTCTTTGGCACTGTTGAAAGGTAGTTGAGCCCCAGTGCCAAGCCTGATTAGATAGCCATGTGATTTTCAATCATAACATTTCTTTAATTTTAGTTTGCAATTTTATTCACTTTTCCACCCGCTAATGGATGGGTTATTGTCTTTATGTTCGCAGTTTTTACGGCACTGTAAGAGATGAACAATAAACTATGAGTCACCTTACACCCGTCTCAACGTTGTGTCTGAGAGCAGTCACATCCTCATTTCCATTTTGCTCAAGCCTCGGTTCTCCTTGAAGGATGGCAGTTGTCCCGTGTTGGCGAGTGGTTTTCCCTTTACATTTCCCATTTTGCAAACAGCTTGCACAGTTTTCGTCAGCAGGCGGTATTATGATAATAACCTCTTTCAATGCGTCTTGATAAATTCTGAGCTTCTTGCCTAACTTACAGATCTTGCTAACCTGGATGATTCATTTCATAATTCACACTATTTGGGGATATAGTTCATCAAATGTGTTCTCTTAATGCCTGCTTCTCACTATTTGTGCTCCGTTGTATGGCTTTGAATGTTGTCTTCAAAGCAAGTACGTCTTCATGAAGTTTGTATGCAGTGAATAGGTCTTTTCTGAAGTGGGAATTCATACTCACTGGCAAAACCACAGATAAATGATCAAGTAAACGTTTACACTTGCACGCATTTGTGTGTGTGTGTGTGTGTGTGTGTGTGTGTGTGTGTGTGTGTGTGTGTGAGTGTGTATGTATGTGTCTGTGCGTGCGTGTGTGGGTGTGTGCGTGCGTGTGTGCGTGCGCGCGTCAACGCGTGAATCAGCCAGAGAGAGAGAGAGAGAGAGAGAGAGAGAGAGAGAGAGAGAGAGAGAGAGAGAGAGAGAGAGAGAGAGAGAGAGGGAGAGGGAGAGAGAGAGAGAGAGAGAGAGAGAGATTGGTTGATTGATTGATTGTTTATTTCGGCCGACGACCCACCAGACAATTAAGACATGTTATGTACAGTATTACGTAAAACAATACAGTAGATATAGATACTTTTAGCATCTCTCAACTAAAAGAAAACTTGTTCATCATCACAACTGGTTGAATCACAGTCTGTTACTGTTATGTCAAAAGCAGCTCTCAAAGAGCCCAAACTGATAAGAAATATATGTACAGTTTATAAACTCTTGTCACCCAAGAGGTGTACGAGCGATTGTAAATATAAAAGTGCAAGTTATTAACATTTCGTAAAATAAGCTTTGTCCATGCTTCGAAGCTAAAATACATGTACACAAACCACGTCGCGTCCACCTGCATCCTGCTGCCGATCACCCTACAACACCTGTCTAGTTATCACTGAAAGACATATTTCTTAATTTCATAGAATAATGTATGTACATCGCTAAAGCTCTAGTTATCCATGTATCTTGTCCATCTACCAAGTTTCGGTACCCACCCCTATTGGGATTAATATACTTTGCTATTTACTGCTCCCTAAGAGAAGTATATTTAGGGCAATGAATAAAAAAATGTTCTTCATTTTCTACTTTATCAATACCGAATGGACATGATCGAACAACTTTTCTCTACACCACCTTTCATTATTACGCAGCTCGTTAATTCCCAACCTGAATGTTATAAATGAATCCCTAAATGTCTTAATGTTAATCCTATATAGATAGCTTTCACATTCAAATGAGCTTTTCAAAGTCTGGTAGACTGCAAATCTTTCGCTTCTACAGAGTTTCTGTCACGAGACGCGACTTATGGGTGATGGTGTATAGTAAGTGTCGGTGCGTGCGATCGCATTGAACACTACGCGCTCAGATACCGTTTTGCCGCAATGCGACAATTAGACTCGTGTGGCGGGAATGAAGCCACCCCGGTGGGTTACGTAGGGGGGTATTGGGGGTTATTGGAATGTCCGCGGGGTTTACCGCGGCTCAACACGGGTCAGAGAGGCGCGAAAATTAGTGGGTGATGATTGGAAGATGACCGAGGGGCACGAAAATTGGCAAGCGGTGATTGGAAGACAATCACGTGACGGAGTTATCATCAGGACTGACAGAGCGTTTCTGATCAGTCGTATTCATCAGTTGGATGAAGAGGTTGAGCGAGCGATCGGCGCTGCCAACTGGAGCCACGCGGGTGGCTAGCAAAGTCGTTTTGCTTTGCTGAGAAATCTCGTCGCTGGGGGCCTAAGGTGGGTCAGCCGCGAGAGTGGAAAGAGAGCCTTTGGTCGAGACTGAGGAAAGTTTGCTCATGGGAGAAACCACGGCCTGACGGCTGAGGTATGTACGATATGCGACAATTTTGTGCTTTGGAAAAATTGACCGTTTGATTAGGGCGGGAAGAAGGTCAGTGTCGCGACCACACCCGCTGGGTGGGCTCTTACCCTCTCAGGCAGAAGGAGTCGGGAACTCAAACCCTATTAAAACAATTACTGACACACTTTTTGAAACAAGAAGTATTTATTAACCCCACCCTTAGCACCTCGCAGAATGAAATGGAAACGATGAAAAGGATGGTTGGTGATGATATCCGATGAACAAAGAATGCAACTTATGTAACTAACAATGACACATCAAACAGTTCTATCCCACACACACACCTTCACCCTACCACATGTGAAACTACATTCTCCTTCACACGATAACCCAATCACATGTGACAATACACTATCACTCACCCTGAAAACCCAAAGATTATACCACAACAAACCACAGTCCACCCAAACCACCCCACAACAACAAGATAGTTGTCCCACCAGCGGCCGCTCCTACGCCGGCAACTTTCCCGTCAACACAACATCTCTCACTGTCCGACACTGTCTCTTTCCCCGTCACCACGACATCTCCCACTGTCCAACACTGTCTCTTTCCCCGTCAACCCGACATCTCCCACTGTCCAACACTGTCCCTTTCAAGAACCCAAAACCCCTTACGACCGATCACTCCCGTCTCATGGCCCCCCCTCTGCGTCAAGTCGCAGAACAGGGAACGACGGACACAAGGTGCCCACGACCGTCGGTCCTCCCTTGGTCAGGTGGCTCCAGTTGATGAGTGCCGCTGGGAACCTTCGCTGTCGACAGCTATGAAGAGTAGTGGGGACCTTCGGCGACGCCGACAACAGTGAGGATCATCGAGGACTGGGAATGGGGACGACAGCGATGCAGGACATCGACAACTTGGTTGGTGCGGGTCGTAGAGCCATGCAACTTAAAGAACATCCCAGGCCTAAACGGCCAGAATTAGCAATCACATAATACCTGGCACATAAATCACAAATACTTCCCGCCAGAATTAGCAACCATATCATATAACTTTACACACAAATCACAAATACTTCACCGCCAGAATTATGACGGCCTTCAATCAACACAATGCCGTAGCCTTTCACAAAAACTAGGGTCATTCCGCCATCTTACCCTTTATGCAAATACACAAATATAAACAACAATCCTACCATGAACTGGTTTAAATAATGCGCGGTGAGAACAACCAAAGCAATAATAACGAACGACAAAACCACTGTTATGCAATTCCAATCCTACCCAAACTTCCCACCCGCTTCTAAACCAACTAACTCACAACCCAGCAAAAACTACACAAAGACGTTTACACACAACCAATACTCACATGAAAACACCCCGTCCTTTCCCTGGTGAAGAATTCCGTTGGTCTACACCAAACAAAGACAACCTAGTCTTCTAAGTCTACTGGGCTGACAGAAGCCACGCCACACACCGGGCTGACAGCAGTCACGCCACGCTTTCTGCAACACTCCCAAGAGTGAGGTTGCCTTCGCGCCCACAAATCGGCGACTGACAATATAAAACCCTCACCCCCAAAAGAAAACATGAGCATCGCCGGCAAACTCTTCTTCCCACAAATTCACGTGCTAAAACCGCACCGAGCTCGCTCACCCCGTCCATTCGCACGCGAAACGAGAACCGCACAGACTAGTCACGTGACAACGCATCACAAACACACTACGCACCACGCATACACACACACATCCGCCACCACCAACATTAACTCTTTCACCGCTAGCAACCTGCTCGCGACAGTCAGATTTGGGAATGAGTGAATTGTGCCTTAGAATTGAACTAAATCTTTGGGGGAAGGTTGGGGGAATGCCTATCTCCGTAAGTCGTGAAATTGTAATTCAATTCGTGAACAGGGAATGGTTAAATTTAACTTATTCGCTTGGTGCGGGCAAGTTTCGACTAAGCGTTCGGGAAAAGGTGCATCGCTTCTGTTTGAATCACGCCTGTGTAAAGTTTGGGGAGAAAGCGCGGTTTCTCATTAGGCACCCATTTGTATTTTCCAGGCCATCCATTCACCTATCTATTCGTTCATCGATGTATCTACAGAGTTAGCAAGAACTCTACATACTGGATGCACGCCCAGCGTCTAGTCGGCGAGCGACTCTCGGGAGCACGTGTCATGCTCACATCCTCAACGGTGGTGAAGGCTTAGGCGCAAGTACTCTTTCCTTAGTAACTCTGGGAGTTACAACTTCGTTATGACTAGCTGTGTGTGTCGCTTGGAAGCGATGAGTGGGTGATAAATTAGTGTGAGTGAAAGTGCATGGGTTGCGCTGTAGCGTAAGTGCTCGGAGATAGGGCTTAGAGCTTGCTATGGGCACAGAGCACGTGTGATATGACTGACGGGCCAGTGACCCCAGAGCCAGTAGGTCGGGGCATGAGAGGTCGCGAGTTTTTTCCGCCGCAATTTGTGCTGAGATGGCAGTTACCTGGGGTTACGTACTGTCGCAATGCGCATCTCGCATACACCCCACGGGTCATTAATATTCTGGGATATGGATCCTGATTGGCCTAGGGCCACGTGACAAAAGGGCGATCCCACTTCTGATTGCGCGTTGTCGGGCAGTCAGTGACCATCCACGGTACAAGGCGGGCGGGGTGGCAGCTGCCTCCCCGCGCCGCAGCCGCCTAGGGCGGCCAGGCGAAGTTTGACTCACTTCGAAAGTTTATCTCTGCTGAGATAAAGAGGGCTAACTTGGATGGTATCTGAGAGGGATTCGTTCTGGAAGGTCCACGGCCTAGTTGAGGTAATGTGGAGTTCCATTCATTCGTTTCGCCTTGTTGAGAAAATGATGGTTAAAATAAGAACGAGAGGGAAGACGTGTTGAAGCGCTCAAATTGTGTTTTAGTTAAACTCATTCTCTAAGAGAGAGACGGGTGAAGTCCTGTCCACGTGTGTTACTAATCGTAATTCCAT
This sequence comes from Theodoxus fluviatilis, assembly GCA_034096865.1. Taxonomy (NCBI): domain Eukaryota; kingdom Metazoa; phylum Mollusca; class Gastropoda; order Cycloneritida; family Neritidae; genus Theodoxus; species Theodoxus fluviatilis. The sequence goes on from JAWQFJ010017267.1 coordinate 10,661, forward strand.
TTCTAGCGTGGGATGGTTGGTTAAATGGGTTTTCTTGTTGGGGGCGCGGGGAAGTTTTCTCTGGTGTAGTAAGCTAGGGCAGTTCGCCCTAATTTGAGTAAATTCTATGGAAGAATTCATTGGGGGGAAAGAATAGAGACTCATTAGGCTGGGTCTTTATGTTTTCAGGCTAAAGAGGGTACTGGTTCACGGATGGCATCTCCGTGGAGCAGATAGCGACGGATGGTGACTGGATGGCCTGCTACCATCCTGCTGATAGAGTTTCCTAGACTCTACCTAGACGCTGAGCGGTGTATCAGCGTCTACCTGTGAACAGTTCTTCATCGCACAGAGGGTGCGATCTCCTCAACGACGGGAAAGTCCCGGTCTGCAAGTATTCTCATCTTGCGTAGTGTGTATCACTACAAACTCCGACCTTCTTCTTCCCGAGGTGGAACGAGATGGCGGAGGGCTCAGGGAAACCTGGGTGTCAGGTGTCATTAGAAGTGATTTCCTTCTACGGCCGCAAGGAGTAGAGAAAGTAGTGCGTATCACTACAAACTCTGACCTTCTTCTTCCTGAGATGGAACGAGATGGCAGAGGGCTCAGAGAAACCTGAGTGTCAGGTATCATTGTAAGTGATTCCTTCTACGGCCGCAAGGAGTAGAGAAAGGGAGGCTGGACGCAGTCTTTCCCATACACAGTGAGTGTATTTAGTCTAGCTCTGTAATTAAGGTGTGGGGTGCCTTGAGTGTAGACATTTAGATTCTTAATCGAATTCTAAGCAGGGTGGTCAGAACGCTAGCGACCCTCCTCTGCAGAGAGCAGCGAGGGGAGCAGCCTTGGTTGTTAGAGAAATAAGCAACGAGTTCAGTGAGGGAAACCGACTGATTCAATTGACTTGAATGGAGTAGACCTCACTGAGACTGATTTGATCTGATCGTGAATAACCCTACATGTATTGGAATTAGCTTTTCAACGACTGACTGTGTTAAGCTGTGAGCTTGTCAGTATACTCCTATCGGGTGAGGGACGGACTCCTACCCATAGTGAATAGCCCCATGTGTATTGAAATTAGCTTTCCAATGACTGACCGTGTAAGCTTCGAGCTTTGTCAGTAAACCTCTATCGAGTGAGGGACGGACTCCTACTCGTAATAACCCTACGTGTGTTCTAGAGCGTTTGCGGGGGTACCTGTGCCCTTTGGGTCACAGTATCGACTGGGTCGAGGCGTCTGCCTTCCCGATCTCTCTCTCTAGGAGGGTTTAATTAAAGTGAGGTGGTGTTGTGTGTGTTAGAACTAAGAGCATTCCAGGAACCAGATCTGGACTGCAAAGGGTAAGAGCATGCCCATCGTTTTCTTTCACTCATCCTGTTGTGTATAACTGTCGAGCGCTAGAGCGTGCGTGATTGGCTGAAGCACGGCAGCGTGTGCGAGGAGAGGGAGAAAGACTGGAATGCGGCGTTTGTTGTGGTTAAGCGTGACCTTAGCCAGAGCGAGGTCACGGCAAGCCCGCCGCTGAGTGAAAGTGGGGCGTGGCTTCCCAGTCGTTAATATTCCAGCAAAGTGCTGTAACTGCTTTGGGAGTGTTTTAGCTTTGCAGGGGAGAGAAGCAAAGTATTTGAAATGGGATTTCTTTAGGGATTTGGTGTTCTTAAATCATTTCAAGATTTATAGCAGTTATTAGTATTAACTTGTGAATGGTGGGACACTCTATCGTCTCCTAGGAGCTTGGTGGGGTTAGCTTGACCCGTTGGGGTCGCCTTATCTTTCGCCTGGAGTAGTGGGAGTGTCTCATGCTTGTAGCAGAGTAAGCGCTCGTGTGCAGTATTGGGGACTGGCAGCTACGTAGGTTCTGGGATGTCTGCGGGGATGCTTGTGACCTCGGGGTCACAGCATTGACTGGGTCGAGGCGAGTGCCTTCCTGATCTCTCTAACTAGAAGTGCGGAGTTGACCAGTGTCCCTGTGCTGTGTACTGGAGTGTATTTTTTATGTGTGATCCTGTGAGAGGGGATTACTTCATTTAATTGTCCTGTGAGAGGGGACGTTTTCCTTGGACAGCCTAGTGAGGGTAGGCTGATCCCTGCAACACTAACTTAGAAGTTCTGAGTGGGAGAGTTTATTTAGAAGGGGTTTGAGTAGTTCTAAATATTCTGTGTAACTTAACGTTTGACGTCAATTGTCCAGTGTGGAACTTTGGCCACTTCCATTTGGCTTTGAAGTGGGCTAATATTTTTATGGGAATGGGCGTGTCAGAACATATGGTTGTGAGTGGGTTGCATTTGTCTGGATTTATTGAATTGTTTCCAGATTGTAAGTTTTTTTTGGAGGAGTGGAGTGAAGGTGTTTTTGTGGCATCACAGTGTTGACCTGTCACGTGCAAGAGGACGGGGACAGAGTTACCTGTGACTGATTTTTCTCATGTGTTTTGGGGGGGGTTTGTGAATCACCTCATTGATGGTGATTGTTTTTGTTGTTGTGGTTGTGTATAATTTTGGACTTGACTTCCACAGCGGGAGTATCCTACCAGTTTGCTTCTGCTGGGGGATTGCTTGTTGATTTATTTTTCTTGTTTGACCCTCGTTGTTGATCACTGCCCCGTGCAGTGATCTGAGGGAACTTGTATTTGATTAAAACTTTGTTTATTTTATCCCTGAGTCAGTGGTCATTCTTCACTTGTTCCATCTTTAGATTGTTGTGGTGTCCCCCAAGGAGTGGTGGTTAAGTTTAGTTGTAAACTTTGTATATCAATTTGCTTCTCTCCCTTAAGGCGACTACGTCGTCCTTCGGGGCTGAGAGTGTTGCATCGCAAAACAACATTTAGCAATAGAGTATATACGCGACATTGGCGAGCCTAGCCAGGATATATGTCTAACTTTCTAATTTTTAAGAAAAATTACATCATTTTGTCGAACCATCCACACCTTTGGGGAACATCTGACTACTGATGACGGGTTGTTGTTTTTGTATTTTTGGTGTTGCTGCCTTGCTCTATTGTTGATTGCCCTTGTTGTATTCTCTCCGTAGGTCTACCCAGTGTGACGTAGTTTAGGTATTATTACGTTCCACGAGTTTAAGTAGGGGTAGAACCATGGCGTCCAGCGCTAAGCCCAGAGAGGGAGCGCTTATTAGATTAACCTCGCTAGCCGTCGAGCTAGGAGTAGTATCTTCCGATATTCCCGATTTTGTAGCCCGACAGTTGCTTCGGGAGGATGTCGAAGTAGCACGGGTGGAGTTTGAATGGGAAGTGTTTAAGGAGGAGCGGAGGAGAACTTGAGAGAGAGCAGCAGGAAAGGGCTGAGAGGCAGTAAGAAGCCTGTATGAAGAGAGACTGCTGAGAGAGAGAGAAGTGAGTGAACTTCATCAGCGACTTTTAGTCAGAGAATTTGAGGAGAGAGCCCGACGTGAGAGGGAATGTCATGGTGTGACTGAAAAAAGGGTGCAAGAAGAAGAAGAAAAATGAGTCCCAGAGAAATAGAGGGTGCTATGTTGCAATTCCTGTGAACACTTTGCTAGGGCTTGTCCGAGGAGAATTAGGAAGGAAGAGGGGGTACCCTCTGAGGGGAGTTATCATTATTAATATAGCTCATTTTTACCTGTGCTAGTGAACAGGAGTGTCTAAGGACAATTCACTAGTAGAGGTAGCCTGCCCTAGTTGGTTGTGTTTGGTAGTGGTGTTTCTGCTCAAGAGAGCTTTGCCATTGTTTGTGAGTTTGGCAATAGTAGCCTCTATTTTGGGAATGTGTTTTTATGAGAGCAGCAGAGTCTGCCTCTCATGTTTTTGTCGTTGTGAAAGCGACATTTCTCGCGGAGACGGGCTGTCTCAGTAGTGTCACTTTATCATGGGGATAAGTTATTCTATTAGGGAGAAAGGTGTGATAGTGTTGCTGGTTAGAACCAGCCATGACAGTTTATATAGAGCCAGGCGAGGGTGCCTGCGTTTAAAGATGATAGGCTGTCAAATCTCCTTGGGGAGAAATGGAGACTTGTCCTTTATTCACCTTGCGTTGTGGATGATGGAGAGTTCGGGTGTAACAGTTATGGGCCCTTCTATGAGAAGATGGGGTCAGGGGGGACGTCCCCAAATCCTTGTGAGGTGGAGATAGTGCAGTGCATCTGCGAGAGTGCCTGCATCTGTTTGACTGTGTGGGTGTCCCCCAAGGAGTGGTGGTTAAGTTTAGTTGTAAACTTTGTATATCAATTTGCTTCTCTCCCTTAAGGCGACTACGTCGTCCTTCGGGGCTGAGAGTGTTGCATCGCAAAACAACATTAAGCAATAGAGTTATATACGCGACAGTGTGCTATATTTTGGGGTCTAACGAAGACGCCGACGGACTGGCGTTGAAGTCCACATGGTTGTGGCCTAACTGTCGGAGTAAAGGGACAGGTTAGAAGCGGGACGGTCGGGACGCTAGCGTTCACTCGCGCGGAGCGGTGGAATGCGCAGCTAAGGGTTGTAGGAGACATACAACGAGAGTGGTGCGAAGAATGAACTGATTCTCATAGTAGGATGGAATTATTTCGCACTTGTACTGATGACCGGGGGGATTCCTGCTGCTTCGGATGGACTTTCCGATTTCACTGATTGATTAGCGAGCGCGGTGCTCGTTTGTCAGTGACACCTCAAGACGGGAGCGGGGCATGGTTGCCTACCCGTAGCCACGACGCAGAAACGCCTGGGGCGTGCTTCTTCTTGGTACTACCGGCAGCCTTCTACGAGGAACTTTTCTTCTGGGACTTGTCCGAGCGCGGTGCTTGGGACAGTGTACTTTCGACGGACCGAAAGGGAAGGGGGGTAGGGAGTCGTGTGCCATTGTGTGAGGTTTGGGTTGTTCAATTTGGTTTGGTTGGGTCGGGTTGTGCTATGTCAGGATTAGCGTGTTCTGGACTTCGAGTGGTCTGGACTTCAAAAGGGTAAGAGGAAACCTTTTTTTTATCTTTCTTTGCTTGAGTATCGGCATCTGTTTCATTGCTCACGGGAGCTTTGTGTGGACAGGACTGTCGTGCGAGAAAGGTGTGCGTGAATGTGGGTTTGCACGCATCTGAGTACCTCTCATTGTTTTTCTGGCTTGTGTGGCTTTAGGCGGAAGTGCGTCAGAGCAAGGGGAAGAGGGGTATGGCTAGCGGGGGTTTGGCTCATTAATATTCAGACAGGGGAAGGGTGTTGTTGTGGCTTCGTTTGAGTAACTTAGCTGACGGGTTTGTGAAAAGGGACGGGACAATCTTTCTGTGGGGATTGATGTTTCCTGGCGTTCCTGAGTTTTGGGGAAGTTTGGAATTCTTATTTAACATTTAATTGTTAAACGGTTCAGTAGTGAAATGCAGCAACTTCTTTTGGGTTGAAGAGTGTTTGCAACTTCGTGTTGGTGCGGAAGTGGAAGACTTTATTTCTCTGTTGTGAGAATTCTCTTGTCCTAGTGGTGAGCGCTAGAACGAGTGGTTGGAAGTAGTGTTTTTTTCTGTCGGAAACTGCTTTTGTGAATAAATTCCAGTTTCTGACGTTTATATGACGGAGTGAAGGGAAGTGAGTTTTGTTTGCATCGCATTGTCAGTAATTCTAGTCACCGGTGACTTAGATACTGTTTCCTTGTGTATGTTGGATTTTTTCATGCTAGGGGTTGTTTCACTTTTGCTGATACGAGTTGTTTGTTGCTGTTGTTGTTGATTTCTCACCTGTTCTCACAGCGGAAGTGCCACCATCTTGTTTCCGCTGCTTGAATTTGTTTTGGTTTCTTTTTCTTGTGTTTTCCTTCCATTTAATCGCCTGCTTGCTCCCTCCTTTGCGGCCCAGTGCAGCAAGGGGAGTTTGTGTGTTGATTAAACTTGATTTGTTTATTTTCATCCCGATTCAGTGGTCATTTATTCACTTGTTGGTTTGACATTGTTTGACGTTTGTGGTGTCCCCCCAAGGAGTGGTGGTTGAGTTTAGGTGTAAACTCTTGTTTGTCTAAAGGTCTCTCCCCTCTAGGACGACTACGTCGTTCCTCGAGGGAGAACCTATCATTAGCCAGTCTAGAAAAACGCGACAGTTTCTCATTCCAATCTTGCCTGAAACAGTCTCTTAGCCTTAGCTCTAATGATTTCAGGAAACTTTTCTCATTAGCGCATCCCCCGTTCGCCCAAACAAAGTTAAACCCCATTCTTGATACACATTCCTCAACAGCCTTAGCCCAGTTTAATTTTGCTGGTAAGTTGGTGTTGTTGATCATAAGGTAGGCTTGCTTGGGAAGTCTATCTCTATGCATTTTGCTTACCTTAAACCAGTATTTCACTGCCCTTAACAAAGCATTTAGAATCAGGGGGTATCTCCCAGTCTCGCCATAGATCATAGTATTACGCGATCGCACATCAAGACCCAAGAAACGTTTGCATGCAAACATGTGCACTTTTTCTAAATCTTCTTGTCCCGAGAGACCCCATACCTCTGAACTATACAAGAGGGCTGGTGTTACCTGGGAATCACACAGTTTCAAGAAAGCCATTGTATTTAGACTACGTAGGCACCTCATTGTTCGAAGCAGTTGTACTACCTTCTGTTTAACTCTGACTGACTGGTATTCCAGTGCTACTGAAGCAGACATTATGGTGAAAAACATGTATCCCAGATATTTGTATCGGTTTACAACTTCCAGTTGTACACCATCTAAAATCCACTTTTCGCCGCTCGCCAGGTGGCCACCTCGCCGGAAAATCATAACTTTCGTTTTGTCCGTATTAACAGACAACCCTAGTTTTTGTGAGAGAGATGCTAAATTATCTATTTGGTTTTGTAGACCACTTGGTGTAGTTGATAAAAGCACAACATCGTCGGCGAACAAAAGTAAGAATATTTCCCTTGTTCCTGGTAAAAACTGCACTCCACGCCGGCCCCGTTTACGTACATTGTCAGCTGCATACGAAATATAGAGGAAAAATATGATTGGCGACTCGCTTGCCCCCTGCCTTATCTGTCTGTCTGTCTGTCTGTCTGTCTGTCTGTCTGTCTGTCTGTCTGTCTGTCTGTCTGTCTGTCTGTCTGTCTGTCTGTCTGTCTATCTGTCTGTCTGTCTGGCTGTCTGCGTGTCTCTCTGTCTATCCGGGTGTCTGTCCGCCTCTCTGTCTGGTCTGTGTGTATGTGTGTACGTGTCTGCCTGCTACGCTGCCTCCTTACCTCTGTGTGTGTGTGTGTGTGTGTGTGTGTGTGTGTGTGTGTGTGTGTGTGTGTGTGTGTGTGTGTGTGTGTGTGTGCGAGAAAGAGAGAGAGAGAGAGGGAAAGAGAGAGATAAAGAGAGAGAGAGAAAGAGAGAGATAAAGAGAGAGAGAGAGAGAGGGAGAGAAAGAGAGAGAGACATAGAGACAGAGAGAGAGAGAGGGGGGGGGAGAGGGAGGGAGAGAGGGAGGGAGGGAGGGAGAGAGAGAGAGAGAGAGAGAGAACGAACGAACGAACGAATGATTTATTGAATAGGCCTCCAGCCTATTTGAATTACATAGTTTGCATATACATACATAAAGGCAGGTGGATATCCGCAACAATGTACAGATTATCAAGTTAGACATCAAGATAAAATTCATTGTGAAGTAGGGGTTTGGTCCTGCTTTGACGCGCGAATCCCACTTCTGACACCAGTTTGTAGGATGGGTGGCAATGTGGTCCGAGTGGTAGTGGAATTATAGACCCAATGTAGGCGCAGGCTTGGAGCTATATAGAGAGGGGAACATCTCTCTATACTCCAATGTAGTATGCAGGACAAAGCCGGGATCCTTTTTTTCTCAACTGCTAACGTCTCCGTTTATTCTTTTCTTTCCGCCGCCATCTCCATCTGACGTCCCAACACTCATGACGTAATAATTGCATACCACGCATTTCCGCTTATCGCCTCTACTATCCAGGCACATCAAGAATCAAGAGATAGATGGCCAATACTAGTCACCCTCTTACATCCCCCCTGCCTTTTCCCTACCTCGTCCTCGAGGTAGAAGAGTACATGTACACAATCCGGTTAACATTTCTGGGTCGGCCAGACCGTTCCTTTACATCTCAATATAGTTTTATAGAAACACAACTTGTTAAATCATACAACTTGAAGTGGTCTTACCCTACCGACAAGTTAAGTATGTTATCAACTTAAGGACAAACAAACAAACAAACAACCCGTGCGTATCAGTACACAAGCTAGAAGTGGTCTTAACCATTCAACTAGTTGATCGATAGCAACGAGACTTAACATTTCACATTACAGAACGCAGCATAACTAACACAACAACAGAGCATGTAGAACATGACAACTTGAAGCGGTTTTAACCTCTCAACAAGTATGTTGTCGACATGGCTAGACACACAAACCGTGCAGGCTAAAAGCGGTCTTAACCCTTCAATTAGATGCACACAAACAGTGACACAAAATGGCGTTGCTTAGTACGACAACACCCTGCAATGCGCATGGCATTACAAAATTCCTCGGCAATGAACAACCATTGCAACTTCCTCCGTAATCACTAGCAACACAGTGATACATATGGTATTTCTTTCGAAGACAATACCCCGCAATGAACACACAGCATTGCGAATTCCACAAGAATAACAAAGCATCGTTTGCAAATTCCACCGTAATAACCAATGTTACAGGCAATACACGCAGTTTGCAACACATCTACAAAAATCAAAACATGCAACAGTCAAATTACATATATTTACTTGCTTGGTAAGTCCAGGACAGTCCATGAAAAAGGAAGTCTGCGCTCTCTACACTTTCCAGTTCTCATCGTGTCCTCAAGGTCACATCATTGTCAACCAAGTCAAAAGGTATGTCGATATCGGGTGGGGGGGGTGCTAGGCCAACATTGCTACGAGCGGAGCGACGAAGAGGCAGTGGCTCTACATCAATACTCTTATCATAGAAAACCAAAGTCATTACCAAAAAAAAAAACATCTTTGATGCCATATAGACACTTTTCCCTCAAATCGAGGAAAATATCATCACAAAGGTTACATTACAAAACAAGCATATAGTGTTTCGAAACTTTCAGTAAGATTCTTTGCAAAAGTTCATGCATAACCTGCACTGAGATCCAGTCTCTTTCCTCAAGATGCCCTTCAGCTCCAAAAATCTTCTAAAGCTCCACTATTGATAAGCAAGGAACATTACAATACTGACATGAACTTTCTGCCTGTGGGGTGTAAATCAAATAACAGAAGTACCAACAAACACTGCTAACGTTGGACCAAGGAAGGTCCATTACACCACATAACAGCAACCTCGCCTGAAGGGACTCGAGGGGTGTCTTCCCCTTGAAGCATGATGCAAGGTTAAGCTATATCTACAGCCACAGAGTTATCCAAAATTGTTAACCCAAAGCATGAAGACATGGGACTACATGTCACCAGAATAGGGGGACAGGCCATGTCTGCTGTTGTCAGTAGTTCAGGTCAATGCAGTTAATAGGCGTGGTTGGCCACAAACAGACTCTCCCCAGTGGCTGCACCTCCCAAACCACCCTTGTACTGACCCATGGCTGCCTCACCGTTGGCCTTGGCACGCTTCATCAACTCCGCCTGTCCAGCGCCCTTGTTCTCTTCCTTGCCCTGCCATGCCTTCAGCACGCTGGCTTGCAGGGCACGCCCGTAGGAGAAGGTGAGGGCCCAGGGCTTGCGCCCAGTGAA